>JAXGGA010023586.1:0-13236 GCA_038373865.1 Uloborus plumipes | reverse complement strand
TGCGCCACACTCGAACCCTACCATCGGCTCTTACAGCTGAAATCGTGACTCATCGGACCAGGCCACGGTTTTCCATTCATCTAGGGACCAACCGATATGCTCACGTGCCCACGAGAGTCGCTGCAAGCGATGTCGTTCTGTCAGTAAAGGCACTCGAGTCGGTCTTCTGCTGGAATAGCCCAAGAAATCCAAATTTCTCCGCACAGTTCTAGCAGACCACGTCCATTGTACGTCCCACATTGATTTCTACGGTGATTTGACGCAGTGTTGCTTGTCTGTTAGAATTTACGGACTCTTTGCAGACGTCGCGGTCTTCGATCTTTAAGTGCAGGCGGTCGACCACTGCGCTGTCCATGGTGGGATGTTATGCCTGAAATTTCATACTCTCGGCACACTCTTGACACAGTGGATCTGGGAATGTTGAATTCTCTAACGATTTCCGAAATGGCATGACCCATGCGTCTAGCTCCGAACTAACATTCGCGTTCAAAGTCTGTTAATTCCACGTCGTGCGGTCATTCATCACGTTAAAACCTCTTCACATGAATAACTTGAACAGAAATGAAAGCTCTGTAAAAGCACTGCGCATTTATACCTGTTCTATGCGATGCTACTGCCATCTGAAAATTTGCATATTGCTATCCCATGACTTTTGTCACTTCAGTGTAATGTTTGGTGTTATTTGTTTCTTTTTTACACATAAGCCAACTGACAAAACTTGTAAACGTGTTTATTAACAATAACTCTTAAGTTCGGACTTGTTTTATCTTTAGTATCATTTAGATTTCAATTGCTCAGATTTTAAGAGAAAAAATGTTTCATTTGAATAAGAATTACATAGTCAGCCAACCTAAAATGTATTTTTAACTTTTAAAAATTTTCAATTTGTTGGAAAAATAGAATGTGGCACGCTGAGATTTTTCTCTCCAGATAGTGGCACTCTCCCTAAAAAGGTTGGCCACCACTGCTTTAATCTTTCGCTTTTATTGCTGACGGAAGGCGTTTTTTCCGCATGAACTATAGTTCGGAGAGGGGCAATTACCTATTATGCATCGTTTTAAAGGGAACAGTTAGTAATTAGATTTGCTACATGTCCCTTGTCTATAGAAACATTCTTATTCATTCTCTCATTAGAATCTACACTGCTCGACATTAAAATTTTAAACCGAGAAGGAGTGGTCAGAAATTGATGAAATTTGGTAAGAAGACAGAGACAGCATGGAACAATAAGTGATATTTATTTCAAAATAAATAAGCAAAATTTAGAGCGAGGACGGCGTCGGCTCAGTAAGAAGTAGGACCACCGCGAACAGCGATGCACGAAGAAACACGTCTAGGCATGGAGTCAATAAGCCTGCGGATGGTGTCCTGAGGGATGGCACTCCATTCCCTTTCAACCATTTGCCACAGTTCGTCCTCTGAACGAGGCAGTGACAGGTTCTGCAAACGGCGTCCAATCACGTCCCACATATGTTCGATTGGTGACAAGTCAGGAGAGTATGGTGGCCAGGAAAGCATCTGTACACCTCGTAGAGCATGTTGGCTGATTCGAGCACTGTGAGGCCGGGCGTTATCCTGTTGAAAAATTGCATTTGGCAGACCCTGAAGGTAGGGGATTGCCACCGGCCGCAGTACATTATCTACATATCGTTGGGCCGTCATAGTGCCCCGAATACGAACTAGAGGTGATACGGAATTGTATGCAATAGCGCCCCAAACCATTATGCCACGTTGTCGCGCTGTGGGGCGTTCCACAGTTACTGCCGGATTCGATCTTTCTCCACGTCGACGCCACACACGTATGCGATGACTATCGCTGGACAAACAGAAGCGGGATTCATCTGAGAACACTACGGTTTGCCATTCTGCCATCCACGTCGCTCTGGTCCGGCACCATTCCAAACGTTGGAGTCTGTGCTGTGAGGTCAATGGCAGTCTTCTTAGCGGGCGCCGTGATTGCAGGCCACGTGCAACCAGTCGACGGGAAATGGTTCTGGTCGACACAGGAACATCCAGGGTACCTTGCACGTGCTGCAGAATCGACGTACAAGTGACTTGCGGGTCCGCCACAGCTTGTCGGTGAATCCGTCGATCCAAGCGGTCTGACGTCATTCTGGCTGCACCTGCACCCCTCAATGTGGCTACATTTCCTCTTTCCAACCATCTCCGACACAGCCGATGCACAGTGCTTGCATCCATCTGGGTATCAGCTGCAATTTGACGTATGGACCAACCTCCCCTTCTCAGTCCGATCACCATACCGCTTGTAAAGTCGTCTATATGCTGGAAGTGTCTTCGTCGAGGACGGCTTGGCATTTCCTCCTATCACACGTATCCTTCGAGACAAAAACCAAATTTCTCCGATAATGAGTCTGGCAGAAAAACCAACATGAACATAGCCCCATTTTCAACTTCATTCTCTTATATCTTACTTCACGTGCGTCGGAGAGCTGCGCATTTCATATCATCTGCATAACTCAGTGCAGTGAGTCTACGGTAAAATTTGCATGAATTTCTGACCACTCCTTCTTGGTGTTGAATTTTCAATGTCGAGCAGTGTATGTTGCGTTTTTGTCCTTTAAATGGGCTTGTTCACTGATACGTCTCTCTCACTTATGCGCCTTTATCTCTTGGAACGTTGGGCCGGCGTGTAAGTGAGAGTTCCTGTATTCTGCCGTGCTAAGCACAAAAGTCGTACCTGCACTTTTTAACAAAATTGAGTTATCGCCACCAGGTGGCTCTTTGTGACGTATTTTACCTAAATATAAACTTATATGATCATTTGAGAACGGGAAATATTTTTTAAAAATTTTTGAAAAAGTTTCATCTGAATCAAATACATGGTGGCGCAAAACTTTAAAGGGTGTTATCTCAGTTTGAGCTCGACTGTAGATACGACTTTTGCGCTTAGCACGGCAGTATTTTATTTCTGAAGGGCAGCACATTTTCTCGTACGCACATGTCTAAGATAATAATACCATTTAATGGCTTATACCAGTGGTTCTCAACGGGGGCGGTACCGCCCCCCTGTGGGCGGTGGGAAGATGTTGAGGGGCGGTGAACATGTTTTGGGCAGTTGGGGGGCGGTGGGTATATTTTGGGCGATAGGGGGCGGTGGAAAAATTTAGAGTCACAGGATAATAAATGTATTAGAATTTAAGTTTAATTTTAAAAATCAAAATTAAATGTTGTATTAAATCACGAATTCAACTTGAATTATTTGTGCCAACCATAAATTAACTTGTGCACTTTGAAATCTCTAAGCTTATATCCTTACGTTTTCCTAAGGGGCCTGTTTTGCTCTTAAAATAATTTAGTTTTTTTTGCTTATCTTTTTTTTCCCTTTTCTCTCTCTTTCTCTTTTTTGTAGCAATTTGGCTTTTTATTGATATTTTACATCTGACAACCTTGAGAGAGAATGCTACCTAATGAAGAAATGCTACAATTAATCACAGTTGCAATCAGGGCTGCACATTTTGGCTAATATTAGCCAATTTGGCTGATCTCGATTACACATAGCTAGATAAAATTCAAAAGCATTAGCCACACCATCGTTTGGTTACTTTTAGCCGAATTGTTGATTAATTTTTTCTACTATTACAATGTTATTTCGAATAGCTTTATGTAATTTTTCAGTAATGCATCAATATATTTTACTTAGTAATTATTATGCATGTAAAAAATACCATCCTTCATCTTGTATGTGAAAATGGTCCAATTAAGTTCTCAAGTTTTAGTTGCCTACTTTGATTACTGCTAAACGAAACTGGTTTTAAGACTGAACAATTCCTAGATTAGAATACCAGATTTTAATGGTTATGGCCAAAATTTAATGGGGGATTCAAAATATTGTGAAAAAATTCACAATTGCATTCAAGTGTTTCCCACAGGTAGCGTTTTAGGCAGGACATTAAAAGTCATCTATTTTGTTCTTCGTTTTTTTTTATTTACTTTTGTAATTTTCTTTCACCATGTTCTCTTAAGTTCGTTCAGTACCCTATGAGAAAGTAAGTCTCCCCTAAAGATATTCAAAATATCTCGATGGGCGCTGGTATTCGTGCAAGTTGGTTATTTTCCTAAATTTTTACCTGGCAACCGTATTACAATGCTTAAAGTGCCCGCCCAGTTTGACTGTTTGGTTTGACCTCAGTATTTTCACTTTGGCTTTTGCTCATTTCATTTATTTACTTTCATAGTTTATTTTTAGTGAAATCTCCTTTGATGATGCTCACGTTTATTGCCGACATCTGCAGTCTTTTCACAAAGACTTCTCTGAGCGTTTTGAGGATATTTTGTCTCTGAACGTTCTTCAGTGGATCATGAACAATTTTGAAAATATTGAGACAGCAGATGTTCAGAATCAGGAGGAATTGTTTGATTTTTCAACCGATGAAACTTTAAAAGCTGGTTTCCAAAATGTTAACAATATTGCAGGATTTTGGCTGCAAGGAAACATTAGTAGGCTTTATGTTGTACTACGGGCTATCGTCAATTTTTTTTAAACTACATTCCCCTCTTCCTACCTCGTCGAACGAGGATTTAGTGTTGTCACTGACCTAGTTACAAAAAAGAGATATCAACTCCAAATCGTCCCAAGATGGGAGGACTTGCGCCTTCACCTTACCAAAAAATACCAAGCCGACTGAGGAAACTGGCTTTGAACCACCAAGCACAAATATTTCACTAACATGTATTTCCGAGTGTTCCTTTTTATATTTTGAATGATAAAAAAAAATGCTTTGCGTGTTTATTTTTATTTCATCTCATTGTTTCCTTCATATTTTGAATGAAAATTTCTTTTCGCTAGTTTATTTTTATTCTATTTCATTTTATTTTGCTATTTCTTTTGCAAGTAGAATATTTTTTAAGCCTAGATTTTTTTTTATTTCTAAATTCGTCATTTTAATTCTATATATAATAATTTCTACCGATTAAAAATATATGTTGTTTAACCGTTTTGTAAAATTCTGAAAGAAAATTATTTTAAGCGTTTTACCTCTTTTCGCAAAAACTCTCACTTTTAACATAGAGGGGGGCGTTGGAAAAATTTTCACTCCTAAAGGGGGCGTTAGCCGTGAAAAGGTTGAGAACCACTGGCTTATACTAAAGGTCGAGACTAGCGGTCGCCACTCACCAATGGCGATTAAAAGAAACTTTTTGGCGACTACAAAATGTGGTTTTAATCGCCGAACTGGCGACCTCCTTTTTTTCGCTGAACAAAAAGACAACATACCGATGATTAAAAGGAAATATGATTATGAATCGAAAATAACCATCACTCACTGACGGCCAAAGTTGAACTAGAGGGAAAATCAGCCCAACAAAAGTCTTAACTTATTTAACCGCATAATTAAAAGTAAGTGTAGAATAGGAACTTTAAATAGGCCAACAACAGGCACAGTTACGGTTCTGAATTTCTTAATATACCGAGTTTCGAATCTCTGCTAAAAATTCTAATTTCATACGTAAATCAAGCGATTACTATAATAAACGTTTTAGAAAGGTTATGCATTTTCATGGAAATAATGACCTCATGCACTTGCATATAAATTGAGCAATGTAGTACAACAAAAAAAGTTCCAATTTGAGAGATCGCGGGAAAAAAATGTTCAAAATTTTCCCTCAAGCAATACCTGAAAATCTGGGCATTAATGTAATATTTCTGTATGCAGAATGAAGTAACGTGGGATTATTTTTTTGGAACATGGTTCAAAGTTGCCACCAACAATGTTAAAGTGGCCACTAACTTTTTTTAGTTTACTGGCCACTGGTCACTATGAAATCTTTTTAGTCTCAAGCTTTTTGCTTATACTAACTAGTGGTTCATAACATGGGAACAATCGTCCGCAAACGGGGGATTTGTCTCCTGAAGGGGACTGTAAATTCTTTAGGGGTGATAGGAGGCGTACGTTGATTACTTCAAAAAGAAAATAATAGTAATAAAAAGCCAACGAATGTGAAAATTGAAAACGCACATTATGGAAAACGTATAGAACAATAACACAGAAAAACAAATATTAACGAATTTTCTACTCCTCAATGCAATTTGTGTGTTACTTGTACATTTCAAGGTGCTGAAAAAGAATATGCTAACAAAAATTTCCTATCACCCTACAATTTTAACCCATTTATGCCCAAGTTTTTTTTAACAATTTTTTTCAATTTTTATCTGCTTAAAACTCTTACTTGGAATGGTTTTACATACATTTTATGCTTAAAATAGTTCGCCGTTGCCATATTTATTAAGTTATTTAACGTCCTGTTTATGGGATATTTTGCAGATATGTGAGCAAAATACGACCTTACTTGATTTACTTTTGCAAAGTAACATTACAGAAGGCATCCGTGATCAATTTTAAGCAAATCATTTTAAAATAGTTTAATTTTATGAAAAATAAGTTCGCAAAAAAAACTTACTTTCTGTGGCTACCCATGCTGGATCGTTGCTTGACTGATTTGTCTGAAAATAGCTGTCAATAAATAAACTCTGATGTCCAACTAGTGGCTCTAACTGGTTTTCTCAAGAAGAAGGACTATTTAACTTGTGAAAAACAGCTTTAGTAAAATGATATACCCATTACAGTTTTTGTATGCAGTAACATAACAAGCGTCCCGTTTTTTTTAGGCTAGTTGGGGCATTAATGGATTAAAGGAATAAGTTCACTCGCAAAAACTTACTGCCAAATAAATATGGAATTCTGAGTGGAGTTTAAAAACATGTAATGTTCTCAATCCAACAAAGAAATGACGGCCGTTGGTGTGTGGCACTTGTATATCCATTTTGTAATTCCAATACTTAATATTGGTTACATTATATAATATGTATGACTACATTCAGTATTTTCTAACTTCAACATTGCTGTTGTCAAACAAAAGTAACTTTACCAGACCAGATGCTAACAACGAGTTGCTCTAAGATCGTTTTTACGAAATTGGGAACGTCATAATTTCTTGCACCTCAGAACCAGACTAAAATTGGTCGAATTTTTGATCTTTCTTTTTTAGGAGTTGCATGAAAAACGTTTGTCTGATGCAAAAACAACGGGATGGGACTCGCGCTCTTTTAGCGATGCTAAATAATTTTGAAGCGAATTTCCTTTTTAACCACATTAATGCCTGACATTTTTTTTCCAAAGATATTTTGTATACTGGTTACAAACAGTGTTTAATGGACAGAAAAATAATAAAAAAATATTATGTAAAAAATAATTTTTTTATTAAGGAAAGAAAAATCGTCCCTTAAAAGTTACGATAGACCCCAGAGGGTACATACTTTTTTTACTAAAATTTTTTTCTGCCTACGATATAATATTTAAAAAGACATTTTATAAGAAGAAATAAAATCAGCAATTAACATAAACTGGGAAGCTGGGAATAACTTTGAAAACTTAGCTTTTTTCTTGAGATTGTGAACGATGTCATTTTTGATAAAGATCATATTAAAACTGCTACAGAACACACTTTACAATGGTTATGTGCTGCAATCTGTTAATAACGAATTGAAACAATACCAAGGTACTAATTGAACACTATTATTTGGTTGAAATGTTCATTTTTGGGAAATTCAGACTCTTTTTTGGATCGTCCCCTCAAAAAGGGACGCTAGGCCATTAACTGGATAAACGTTCTCATGCTTTGATATGGAATATAAACGACTCTTACATACCGTAATAAAATTACAAAACCGCCATTTTTGGACTTGCCTTAGTCTGGCTCTAAGGTACGATTTTTGAAGAAGTTACTTTTTTAAAGACACTAATACTTCATTATGAAATAATTTTTCGTTTTCACTGCGAACAACACCTTTCAGGGAATGCTACATGGAACAACTATACTATACAAATTGAAGGGAAATACAAAGGGATTCCTCGAAAAAGAGTGAGACACTAAAGGGTTCCACCGCTTGAAATAAAAGTGGGTGGCATTACGCAAAAAGGAGTTAACCCACAAAACTTAAAAAAATGAGTTATCCAACTCTGATGGTAAAATATATTGCTTTCTACATTAATCAAAAATAATTTAAGCCCTATCAGCGTTTCATGGTAACATATCATTGATATATTGATATAGAGTTCATGATTTTTGCCAGAGTTTGTTGACTTTAAAGCCCATTATCTCAAAATCAGGTTTTTGTGGGTTAACTCCTTTTTGCATAATGCCATCCAATTATGAAATGTTAGTCTAGACTAGTAAATCACTGTATCGATATTTTACACCTTTTTTACAAGTTTTAAGTTCAGGTGGAAGCTAAAAAGAGCCGAGTAAATCAGGGACAAAAACAAAATCTAGCTGTAAAGAGGCGACAGCTTAAATTTTCCTTTTAGTTGCAATAACATGGCTGAGATAGTAAAATATGCATTATGTTTCTGCATCTGACTCTCCACCAACTAGAGATTTCGTTTCGTGTGCTGCAGAAGGATGGCAGCACTAAAGCATTTAAAAAAATGCTTCGTTCTTCTTTTAGTAGATGGCAGCACCACAAAAACTTTTCAGTAAGCAGAGAATAAATTTTTTGGAGGAAAGGGTTGAAAACATGGAGTAGTTCGTGAAAAGGGGGAGGGGGAGGAGCATGGCCCGATCTACCTCTTAAGTTGGAGGTTAAGTGACACGAGTGAGAGGCAAAATCAGTAAAATTTCAACAACTTTCCTCCTCTTACACTGTAAAAATGAATGTTGTTTTCACAGTATAATACAGCTACCGTAAAGTCGGGTTACTTGGACCCTAAGGGGTTACTTGAGCCCATTACAGTAAAATGATAAAATCTAGGTTTGGTACTTATTAGTTGAAGACTTGCACGTAGTTCCTCGTTTCTCCTCTAGGTAGAAGCACTCTGCAGTTTCTAATGCTAGTACCAAACCCAGATTTTATCATTTTACTGTGGGCTCAAGTAACCTCCTTGTGGTTCCAAGTAACCCGACTTTACGGTAATTTAATAGTAAGAAACTATAAAAACTGCTTATTTAACAGTAATAAACTGTAAAATTGCTAACTTTACAGTAATAAACTGTAAAATTGCTAAGTTGACAGTAATAAACTGCAAAATTACTAATTTTGCACTTTCATTAGTTTGCTGTGTATTTTTTATGAGTTACAATTTTTTGTTGATTTTGGTTCTATAGATAGCGAAAGACAAAGAGAGGGGGGAATAAAAGCACTGAGAACAGGAAAGTGTACTAATTCATTCTCCCCTGAAATTTTATACAGCGACTCTTAATTCCCCCCCCCCCTCCAAAGTCCCTCTTAGCGACCATTTTTGGTCCAAAATTAGAAATGGCGCTTTTTTGTAATTATTATTATTATTTTCTTCTTAAATCATTGGCTACGTCATAACATAGGCGTTTATTGTATTTTTTGTCGTTTAAAGCTCCACTTAAGAACTAATTTTAAAATTAACCACCCAAAAAGTGCTTTTTTTAGCAAATCGATATTTTTTAAGAATTAATTCGTGATAGTGGGAATTTCCTCCCCCCATAAATGCATTAATGGTTTAAAAATCTAAATACTCGTACATTAAATTAGTGTTAAATCAAGCTAGGGTGCCGGTTATCCGGACCCTAATTGACCGAACTCTCGAATTTTCCTTTCATGATACCCCTCATTTTTTATGACTAAGCACGCATCATCGAAAATATTCCCCCAAGGCAGCGGTTCCCAACCTGGGGTACGCGTACCCCTTGGGGGTACGCAACGACCTGGTTGGGGGTACGCCGAAAATATTTGGTAATGGCGTATTTTATTTTTTTGCCTTACGTTACGTACGTGGTGGAGGAAAAGTACAGTACAGTACTGGCGCGCCTAGTCGTCCGATGGTCTGACTCACGCTCGCTCGTCAATGTCAGTCGCCCTCTGCCGCTCCCCCTCCTACACTCACTTAGCCACTATCACAATGCACTGCTACCGTCACGTCGTCAGTCAGTGCTCGCATGGTTCGCTTGCGTAGTTGTCGTCTGTTGCTCTTCGTTACGTGATTGTTTAGTTTACTTGCTTATTGTGCGTGTTAGTTTTTGACTGATTTGTAAACGATTTAACTGTAGTCAAGAAGATGGAAAAGTGGTTAAAAAGTGGATCAGTTAAAACAAATCAGACTGATACGGTAAGTCAGGTGCTTAGCAAGCGTAGTACGTCCCGGGACTCAGCAGCAGAAAATTCTTCTTGTGTGAGTACCAGTGATAGTAAACCTCAGAAATATACTACTAGTACTGGAACTTCCTCAAAGAAATGAAAATATTCATTTGAGTACTTGAAATATGGCTTTTCGTTTACTGGAGAGGAGGAAAGTCCAAACCCACAATGTGTTGTTTGTGGAGAAGTTTTAAGTAATGGTAGCATGAAACGTTCCTTGAATAAAAGATGTTGTTCAGTGTATGTTTGGTCAGGACTTTGTTCGTAAGGTGAACTCCATCCCGCTGTCAAACAACACATTTGCACGCCGAATTCGAGACATTTCTGAGTACATTGAAGAAAAAGTTGTTGAGCAATTAAAAGACAGTGATTTGTTTTCCATCGAAGTTGATGAAAGCACGGACATTGCTGCTCTAGCAATCTTACTTGTTACTGCAAGGTATGTAAATCCCAACAAGGAGTTTGAAGAAAATATGTTGCTGTGCAATGCATTAACTGAGTGTACTACAGGGGAAGATGTGTTCAATGTTATTCACAGCTACTTCTGTGAAAAAGGAATAGACTGGGGTAAATTATGTGGTATATGCACTGACGGAGGAAAATCAATGTCCGGCATGCATGTTGGTCTTCAGGGACGCGTAAAAGAAGTGGTCCCCCACGTAGCATGGAGCCATTGTTGCATCCACAGACAGAGTCTTGCAGCCAAAAAGTTGCCGTCTTCTTTGAATGATGTTCTCAATGAAGCAGTTAAAGTAGTCAACGTTGTTAAAGCCAATGCAACAAACTCCAGACTGTTCAAAGTTCTTTGTGAAGATATGGGTGGCATTCACTCCACGTTGCTTTTGCACATGGAAGTAAGGTGGCTATCTCGCGGAAAGGTTCTTACAAGACTTTTTGAGCTGAGACATGAACTGCAAGTATTTTTTGAGGAGCATCCTTTTTATTTAGCCTCCAAGTTTCATGATAGTGACTGGCTTCAAAAGCTTGCTTATTTAGCTGACATTTTTTCTCAAATCAATAAACTCAACTTAGAGTTACAGAACAGCTCAATTACAGTATTCAAAGTTGCTGAAAAAATAGAATCCATGCTGAAGAAAATTGATTTTTGGAAAACCTGTATTCAAAACAATCAAGCTGAAGTTTTTGTCACGCTTGATGATTTCTTGAGTGACAATAATCTGCCCATATCTAGCGAAGTGAAACATCAAATAGTGACACATTTGACAAACCTGAAGGACTCTTTTAGAAAGTATTTTTCTAAACGAAGTGACGGAGTTCCCTCATTGAAAGGATTGCAGATCCTTTCAATGAGGAAATGCAGATCCTTTCAATCCCTAGTAGCACAGAAAACCGATCGACATAGAAAAATTTTCAAAACCAATATAGAACTATATTTTGACCGACGTCGAACTACGTAAAAACTTGCCACCTTCGATATATTCAGGAATATCGGTCTTGAACATTCTAGAATAACGGTCTTGAACATTCTAAAATAACGGTCCGGAAAACCGATCGACATAGAAAAACTTTCAAAACCAATATAGAACTATATTTTGACCGACGTCGAACTACGTAAAAACTTGCCACCTTCGATATATTCAGGAATATCGGTCTTGAATCCCGATTGACACAGAAAAATTTTCAAAAACGATATAGAACTACATTTTTTGACCGACGTCGAACTACGTAAAAACTTGCCACCTTCAATATATTCATGAATATCGGTCTTGAAACCCGATTGACACAGAATAAGTTTCAAAACCAATATAGTACTAGATTTTCACCTACGAGATTAATTTCCCATGCAACATTTGGAATGTACATACAATTCAAAATAATTTTAGCTATACGAAGTTACAAGTTAATTTAGTCGACCTAAAATATAATACCGATTGATGAAAAGATGAAAATTAAAGGATTTAGGTTATTTGCTACTGTAACTCAATAGCGAGTAAATGATTTCTTCCGATCTTATCTTCTATCATTACATTTTATGTATTAGTAAAAATTATTATTCACAAAATGTAAAATTGTGCTGCAATAAAAAAGGGAACAAGAATTTTTTAAAATATTTATTTAAAAAACAATTAAATATCTACATACATACAAGACCAAAGTATAATTTGTAACATTTCTGCACAAAATAAGTGAATGAAGAGGACAGGAATTCATACACTACTTTTTAAAAACTGGCAAGTATTCAAAACATGCTCAGTACTTTTTTTTTTCCTTTTTTCTATTTGTATGCTAACTATCTCCATATATTATTTCTCTAAGCCGAATCCTATACCCGATCGAAACTCGCTCATTTCTTTATCGAATTGCAAGAAAATTTATGATTTTGAAGCTTATCCCGCGGGCTATTGACGAAAATTAGACCCACCCTCTAAAAAGTGTCGGTTCGTTTTTTATTCGAACTTCAATTTTTGAGCACAAAATTGACTCTATCTAGCGAAATAATTGTCGTATCGTCTCCATTTTGATTTCATTCGAAAGATTAAAAAAAATGCGTTCTTTAGAACGTTTCTCCGCTAGCGCCGCGTAACGAGAATCTCGAAAATCCACGTTTAAGCGACTTATAAGCGATTGAAGTTTGAAAAAGTTAAATTTTTTGCTCAAACGTTAAAATCGTTACATTGTTGTTCAAATCAATTTTAAATGCGACATTTCAAGCCAAGGCTTAGCTTGGTAAACCTTAATTGTAACTTTTATTGTTTCAAAATACTATGGTAGTTTTGCGATAACGTTAGTATTTAGTTTAGTAGTAGCCTTGGGTATTTGATTTTAATATAGAGTATCACTTTTGTAGTAGTTGTAAAAGTGAACATGTCTTTGATCTCTTTGAAAAGTTGTCAGAACGACGGCAGTAGATGGCGATGTTGTGTAAATGAAGCCAATAAAAATTGTCGTATTAAGTTTTAAGTTTAGAGTTTTTTTTTTTTTTTTTTTTTTTGCGGAATTCCGCACGGGTCACCTAGTTCTATGTATTTTTCATATTCTATTATTATTCTAGGTACTCATTTGAATAATAACTCTAACTATTCAAATGAGCTCAAACAGCCTTATAGTTACAAACCTCTCATCATTTTATATTCATCTCATCTTATTAAAAT
>JAXGGA010023585.1:0-13237 GCA_038373865.1 Uloborus plumipes | reverse complement strand
TAAAGGAATTCTGAAGAAAATGAGGAAAATCTCCAAATTTTTGCTCAAATTTAAAGCGATTTGTCCTAAATGATTAAATATGAAATCCATTGTTACAGAACGTGATTAATATGAAACAGTTATTATAATGATCATGAAAATTGTGAATGAAGGCTTAACTGAATCAAACATAAAACTCATTAGCGGGCCAACTATGTAATACGTCGTGAAATTTTATGAACTGCGAGAATCTAGTGTTGTTTTGAAACATAAATTAGTTGAAAAGCCGTTAATATTTAGCCTTTAATTAAACTAGTACACAAATAAATACCAGAGAATAACAAGGATTATTTTTTAGTGTTAATCGGTTAAAATTTTAGACGCGTTGTTACTTTCTTTTTTTATGAAGCATTTGCTTAAGCAAATTAGGTGAAGTTTTGTAATGGAAACATTACCTTATTTCATATGTACATTTACACTAAAAAGAATAAAATAAAATATTTTTGAAAAAAAAAATTGAACCGACTTCGGAACTTCACTCAGCAAATGCTCTAAAAAGTAAAAAATAATTTTATTCTTTGAACACCATCGATACTACATTTAAACATAAGTTTTGAAGTCGGCGCAAAAACTATAGGTAAAATGATGTTTACTATATTTTGCCAACATTTTCAGAGAAATCATTGAAAATTGAGAGCTGAATATTTGTACCATTATATAAATATGTATTTTTCAATGAATGCGAATGCGAATAAAGAACCTGGATTCATTTAAATTTATATTTATAGTTTCGAATGATTCTATTTAGCTGTTTTGCGCCGACTTCAAAACTTATGTTTAAATGTAGTATCGATGGTGTTCAAAGAATAAAATTATTTTTTACTTTTTAGAGCATTTGCTGAGTGAAGTTCCGAAGTCGGTTCAATTTTTTTTTTCAAAAATATTTTAAAAGTTTCATTTTTATTCAGGGTCGTAGCTAGGACTCACTTTAGGGGTTCAGATAGCAAGCTGGGGTATCCCAGTCAGAGGTCATGAGAGGTCATTGTGACCTCTCAAAAAGTTCAATTTTCTTAAGAATTCTCGCAGGTAATTTCACCACATTCACCTCAATTCTCGGAGGTCACTGTGACCTCCCAAAAAGTTCATTTTCTCCAGAGCAAAAGACAAGTGCCGCTCTTGTCATTTGACTCCGTACATAACTAATCATTTTCTTGTTAATTGGCCAGACTTTATTTTAACACATTGCATTTTTGCTGCAAAGACCCGCCATTTGAAGCACTTTTTAATGATCCTAGATGCTAAGGATTTGGATATTGGACGCTGAAAATTTGTATCTGTTAGTTTCAAAGACATGTTTTCACCTCCATAAAATTTCATCCAAATCGGAGCTGGTCGGAGTCGGAGTCGGAGTCGACATGTTTTTCAGTGGCTCCGACTCCGACTCCTTTGGTCCAAAATCAGTCCGACTCCGACTCTTCGACTCCGACTCCGCAGCCCTGATAAAAACATTAATTTTTCAACCCCCTCCAACCCGTCCCGGAGGGGGGGGGGCGATTATAGTCCCGGGCAAAACTGCAAATTCAATGTATACTGTGTGTTGAAGGATAAATGCGTACACAAATGTGCATTTGCATTTTGTTTTTAAAAGGGGGGATGCGGAACCCCCCCTGGCTGCCCAAATGATGGGCTTGATAATGAGGCACCTCTATTCAATGAAAAAAAAAACACCTTCAGCCGGATGAATTTTCATTCATAGCTCTCATCTTATAAACTGAAAAAGGAGCTCTTAATAGCTCCGAAACACGTGTCAGCAATTTGAATTCAGCTTTTTATGCATTATAACGTTATTATAAAGTGGATTTAAGCATTTTACGCTTTGAAAACTGGTTGTAAGCCATGAAATAATGAAGATATAATTATTTTAGTGAAGAAACTTTGCCCCCCCTTACGCCCCCCTGCACTATTTTTGGGGGTGGCAACATCCGAATTCGTATTCCTGGTGCCAATACCTTTCAGAAAAACCAACTGTCATAATTGTATCACAAAAAGCGCACGGAAAACCAGTTGCTCCCAGACTAAAATGGGTGTGAAGGACGCCTATGACAAGATATGTAATCTGTAGTGTATCGAAGTGTAAGAAGCAGAGGCAGTGAGTGGACTAGGATGGCGAATGCTAAGAACATATTTATTAAGAACCTGTGAACTGTAAGAACATAAACGAGGTTAAAATACAAGCTAAAACAAGACTACATGACCAGAGACATAAGCGGCTACCAACAGCCGAGCTGCAAGGTGAACTACCAAAGTGGGCTGCACGTGCAATATTTTATACGGTGTTATGACGTCATTTGCTCGATCCAATGGTACGCTTCACTTCACTTCAATTTGCAAGTACGGAGGGTTTAGTATTGTGGCTCAACATAATCCTGTCAAGTTTTAGATTTCTACTTCAAAAATTGTACGAAACTGTTAAAAAACGGAAAAGAAAAAGTTTTTTCATACAACTCCTTTTACAGTAAAATAAAAATTAAAAAACTATTATGAAGGCAAGAAATAGCGCTTTAAATTGATATGTTACATGACATACTTACTGGTTTAAATTTCTCATTGCCCGAAAATGTTTTAAAAAAAAAAAAAATCACTCTTTTTACCTGACAAATGTGATGCACAGTAGAAAACGCAACCACTCTCGGCCGCCAAACACCCCGCATGCTGCTCGGAAAAGCATAGGGAAAGATACATTAAAGAGCTAGACGTCTAAAAATTGTCACTCGAAAAGCTCTTATTAGACTATCAAGTATTCCTTTAACTTGGGGGAGCAAGTAGTAATCCCTAGGCGTCAGATCCGGACTGCAAGGTGGATGGGGCAGGAGAGTCCACTCAAAGCATCAGTGGCGTACGCAGACAAATCATTTCAGGGGAGGGGGGGGGGGCTGAGCCGAGACTCTTTGAGAAGAGGGGGCGGGGCTCCTCATAAAATGTAGCTAAGAAAAATAAATATTTCGAATTTCTGATATCAATGCTAATTTCAGATGACAAAAATCTATCATCAAAGAACATTTTTTATCATCATTATAATTATGTTTGAGAAGTAAGGCGCTTTGATGAAAATAGAAAATAATAAAATTGAAATTTGTAAAATTTTCTTCACTAAAGAAGGTGTTCCTTAAACAAGTGCATGCAATATTTTTGCAAATTTGAGCTTATATATAGCATTAATTTGGTCTTTTATTTTTCTATATATTTCTAATATTGGGGTTCAATCACACAGTTGTTGAAATTTATTTAACAGAATTAGATGAATAAGCAAGCATTAATCGGGGTTTCTGAAACATATTTGGAATAAATGTCAACAAAATCGAATTATAAGATAGCCATACAAGTCACATGCGGTAAAATGGAGAAATGAAAAAAAAAAAAAAAGAAAGAAGATGAAGGAATTTACTTTTTTTTTCTCTTTCTTTTAATTTTGCCTCGCAGTTAATTTTCTTTTCAAAAAGAATTCTCATGTCTTGATTTCTTTAAGAAAGGAAAAACAAATACGGGATTTCAGCTTAAATTTTAAAAATTTGCTTGGAAAATTTCGGAGGGGGCTGCAGCCCTATTAGCCCACACCCTGAGTACGCCACTGCAAAGCATGTTAAAAATTCCTGTGTTTGAGGGGAGACGTGAGGCCGAGCATTGTCGTGAAGCAGCATTGGTGCACTTTTACGCTCACCAATACGACAGCGATAAACCGGGTCCAATTGTCGCTATCCGATATTGGCGAACGCAAAATGCATTAACTATATTCTATATACGCTTTTCTGCTTACCGATTCAATGAAACCGAAATTGCATATTGGACCATTTTTATCAGAAAAACCCGTCCCTCCTTTCATGTTGGCCCCGATAACGATTCATATGTTTACCTTTTCTTGACGGAGCGAGAAATAGCGATGGCATACGAAACAATATTGGTTGGATGGAAAAACTGCAACGAACGACACGATACCGTACCAATGATTGTAGCGTTTAAGCGCTCTTTCACTTAACGACTCGATAACGGCGAAAATCGGCTGCTACCACGACAAGTTACGTCATCATGTCGACTATTGTTTTGTTTATCCATTCAACCGATATCGCTTCCTTTCAAAAAAGCAACCGGCTGAATGAATGTCGTCCCGATTTACCGACAAGCATGGTCCGACAAAGATATCGTACTGACGGAGACGACAGGATAGTCCTTCAATCGGGAGGTGGAAAAGCACATGGCGTATGGTAACATATTTTGCGTGCGTCGATATCGGACAACGACAATCGTTTACTATTTATCAGCTCGTTTTGTTAAGTAGAAAAGCGCTCTTTCTCCGACTGTCAGTTGTCCTTAACAGCGGTTCTAGATAGCTCGGTTCTGGATAGCTCGATAGTATTCTTTTTTTTTTCTTCAAAATAACTGTCTAGATGTAATACAATCTCGCACATGGCTAAATCAACAATGGACCCTATCTAAGGTGTGGCAACGGTCCATTTAGCTTTTCGTTTGCCGGTATTTTGATCCAGTAATCAGTGTTAGTAGTGGTAAAGAAAATAGTTTTATTTAATAACAACTGGTATTTATATACATAATAACATTCATCTGTTCCGGTCTGAATCTGCTTAGGACTGCTTGAAAATTCTGAGAAAAGGGATGGAAAAAAAAAAGAATGACTGTTCCACCTATTTCCTTATCAGGGCCAAGAGACTTTAAATCAGAAAAATACGCTTTATTAAGAGAACAATTCGCACCAAATGAGTCAATCATCATTTTTTTATACCATTCTTAATAAAACTTTTAGAAGACTTATTTTTTGAATATAGAAATAACAGTTTTCGCGGTGAAAAGAAACGAGTAGAGACGTCAGAGAACCGGATTTTCGTCTGCTACACTCCTCTCAGCGGGCAGTCAAGACCAGCAATGACGTCATGTGAATAGGGTCCATTGCACACGATAGAAACGAACCCCGAAGGAAGATCTCTTAGCACGTACAGAGCGCTCTCAAAGCAAGCGATTTTGACTACTCGGCTGTCGAGGTACATCTTGGTGCTTTCACAAGAATTAAAGAGCTCTACACCGATGTTTGTCTTAACGCGCTGTGAATAAATACTCCAGTCATTTTAACGCTTGTTGAGAACTTTACACAGGCTCCGCAAAACTTTCCTCCAACAATGAGAGTTTTCTTAAAATCATCCATATTATCTCTTTTTTCGCAATGAAGAAGTGTGATAAGTGAGCAGCGTACGTCCAATAGCACCAGGTTTGGAGTCAATTACGAGAAAATGCAACGAATTATGATTGTTGAATTTATTACGAATTACGTTTACGAGCGTAAAAAATTGGAGATTACAATTACGATTACGATGACAACAGTCTGCCAAATCGCTATTACGCTTACAGCAACGATTAGATTACGTAAAAAAGGAAATCGATTACGATTATTGTCTGCCGATTACGATTTCGATTACACGATTACTGATTTGTGAGAAATATATATATAGAGACAGGAGGAACTCATTGAACGCAGTAGTGGTATACCATCCATACCGCAATATAGCATACCATACGAAATATTATTTCAGGATTGAAAATATGTGTCCAAATCGAATGTTCCGGGGCGTTTGCTTCGCCCTGCTTGTTAGCAAACAAGAACTTTTTTTATTCTTCACAAATATTCTTTCGTTTTGAATTAAAATATTGTTACTCGTCCTTCAATTTCAAATATTTTGTACGTTTTAGCAGAAAAGCCCCGCTGACACCCCAGACATGAGCTCGCGGACCCCCGGGGTCCGCCGACCACACTTTGGGAAACTCTGGCATATGCGATTATCTATCTACAAGTACATACACTGCGATGCAAAAGTTTAGAACAAGCGCAAATATGTGAATAAAAAGAAAACTATTCAACGAAATGCTTTCAAATTTCTACTGCAGGTACACAATATGGTCCCAAATACGTGTCTGGAGTTCTTAAAAATATAACTGGAATCAAATTTTGGATATTACAAAAGACAATTTTTTTACATTGTTGCAAAAGTTTAGGCAATAGTCAGATTTTATGCAAATATCCCTTGAAATGTGATTGGTGGAGGAAATGCGGGACTGTATTATTCATTTACAAAGTGCAGAGATTGCTGAATAAATAATCAAAATCTCAAAAGCTCTTTAGTTCTCGTGTAAAGAAGATGAGAAAGTTTGGAAGCCGAAATTTGAAAATGAACCTACTTTATTAATTTTTTGTCTTTTAAATCGGCTCTAGTATGGTAGTACATTGTTTTTTACTTTGTGGACAGCAATTTCAGACATGCGTATCGATCAAAAAGTCTAAGAAAAATCATATTTCTTAAGGATGAATGAATTGAAAAAATGGCTCAGACTGACGATTCGCCCCTTAATCCTACAAAGCTTCAACTTGGGTCAAAAACAGAACATGACAGCATAAGTAGATGAACAACTGAATTGGAATGCATTAAAAAAAAAAAAAAAAAAAAAACAAAGAATTGTGCTGAGCATTTTCGGACAGAGTGTCCCAAATAAGAAAGATTTTAATGTGAAAAGCAGCATATGCATCATCGTGACTAAAAAATGAATGGTACTTATCTAATGAAAATTATTAAAATTGGGATGGCCCAGATGAATTATAATTCTTTTCGCGGGACTTGAGAAATATCCAATGATTATGTGCTGTGCTGCTTTTACCAATAAAATCTGGCTTATTTGGGACACTCTGTTCGAAAAGGCTCAAGCACAATTCTTTGTTTTTTTTTATGCATTCGGATTCAGTTGTTCATCTACTTATGCTGTCACGTGCTGTTTTTGACATAAGTTGAAGTTTTGTAGGATTAAGGGGCGAATTGTCAGTTCGAGCCGTTTTTTTCAATTCCTGCATCCTTAAAAAATGTAATTTTTCTTGGTCTTTTGATCGATACGCCTGTCTGAATTTGCTCTCCACAAAGTAAAAAACAATATACTACCATACTACCATACTAGAGCCGATTTAAAAGACAAAAAATTAATAAAGTTGGTTCATCTTCAAATTTTGACTTCCAAACTTTCTCGTCTTCTGTACACGAGAACTACAGAGCTTTTGAGATTTTTATTATTTATTCAGCAATCTCTGCACTTTATATTCGAATAATAAAGTCCCGCCTTTCCTCCACTAATTACATTTCAAGGGATATTGCATAGAATCTGACTATTGTCTAAACTTTTGCAACGATGAAAAGAAATGTCTTTTGCAATGTCCAAAATTTGATTCCAGTTATATTTTTAAGAACTCCAGACACGTATTTGGGACCATATTGTGTACCTGCAGTAGAAATTTGAAAGCATTTCGTTGAATAGTTTTCTTTTTGTTCACATATTTGCCATTTGTCTAAACTTTTGCATCGCAGTGTACACGCAAGAATAGATACACGTCCTACATACTAGGGATGCACCGATAAGCAAATTGGATGATTACCGATTAAGCGGTTAATTAATAATTGGCCAATTAACCCATTTATGCCCAAGTTTTTTTTAACATTTTTTTTTTTCAATTTTTATCTGCTTAAAACTCTTACATGGAATGGTTTACATATATTTTAGGCTTGAAATAGTTCGCCGTTGCCATATTTATTGAGTTACTAGCTGACCCGGCGAACTCTGTTCCACCTTAAAGGCAATAAATAAGCAAATTTTTGAATTTATTAAGTTTTTTTTTTAATTAGAAAAAAATAAAAATAAATAAAAAATAAGTACCTACAACTACATTAATCATTATTGTTTCGGTATTTTAGGACATAAGTTGCTCTTCATTTAAGTACCTTGTGATACACAACATTTTTTGTCTTATTATCAGGCGCAAAAACAAACAGCACAGATGGTCTTCCGACCCGTGAACATGCCATATATAATTGACCATGGGGTAGAATCCATGTCGATTCAGGCAGGGTCGAACCTTGATGGTCTCCGATTTTTTTTATTTTAACATATGTTTAAATTCAAACAAAATGAGGAATACGTACATTTAGGTTTTTCCAAAAAAAAAATCCTGGCCCGAGATACGGGCTGTCTAAGATGGCTTGTCAGGCCTTATTTCACACTTGTGATTTTCGAGAAAATTTTTAAAGTGTTTTTTCTCTGTAACGGTACAACATATTATGTTGCGGTTGGTTTTATTTAAAAGATTATTTTTTTCCGTTTGCAAAGATATGCAGCATTTTTAAATTCGTGCATAACTTATTTTTTCACAATTTTTTGAAAAATAAAAAAATTTTATCATCCTTTTGATTTTTCTCAAAAATGCCAATCTCAAAAATTTTCTCTTTTTTACTGCTTATCAGTACTGTTGAACACTACATTCTCTGAAAACGGGAGCTTCCACTTTTGCGTTTTACAGATTTTAGAGCAATTTTAAAAATTCGAGGAATTTTGCAGGAATCGTACCAACACTGGTCAGCCTACTACGTAGCCTAAACAGTATCAAATGCGACTTAGGATGGGGTTTTTTCCCCAATTTTATTTTAAAATAGTGAAAAAACAGTATTAAGCATTTCTGACACGTGTTTCGAGTCTAAAAGGAACTCCTGTTTAAATGGAAAAACAGAAGAATCCACGCTTTTGCGAGACATCTTTTCAATTGGCGAAGGCATTCCTTGTAGTCCGGAAACAAGCGTCTACATTGTTTATCAGTTTTTAAGTATGATTATCAACTGGTGTCTTTATATCTCATAATTCAGGCATAATTTTTATTTTCTTCTGTAATGACTTAATCATAAATTGGTTGAACAAAATCAAGGTATAGCGACTGCTATGAAAGTTTAAATTTAATATTTATAAGAAGTAGAATATTTTAAAGAAAACTTTTTAAATTGAATTTTATCCAAAAACATATAAAAACTTACAATCTACGGAGGAAACTTTCAAAACCTAAAACCGTTTCAGAGATGTTGATTGGAAAAGGAAATTTCTGTTTTCTCACTTTTTAATGTTCGTGCAATACAGGTTTGTTCATTACTGTGAGTCCACACATGTGCTTTTTGGATACCTTTCACCGGGGAAGCTTTACTGGACCATTCTTTTGTTTTCTGCTGGCGGAATGCTTCAACTTCCTCTTTAGGTAAAAGTATCAACGTTGTTGATGTCAACGACTTTACCACTCGCGTGAATTCCTCGGCATTCTGAATAACGTCTGTACTTGAGCTGGAAAGATTATGTTTTGTTGAGTTGATGTTTGAAATACATTCCTTGCAAGTTTTACAGTCTTTATTTTGTTCTGGGGGTGGAATTTCAACATTGAAGATTTTAGTCAGTTTTCGTTTGGTGTGCTCTTTCGTAGCTTCAGCTATTTCCGTGCATTTTCTTGATGCATAGTTTCTTTGCCCTGCCTTCACTAACGATGGTTTTTTCACAGGAGAAACACCAACTTCCGCAGCTGATTTATTCAGGAAATTCAATTCTTCTTCAGGAGGTTCAAAGTCTTTATCTACACCATGAAACATTTCTTCTTGCAATTCAGTTAGAGGCATTTTCGAAATTCTCTCAAAACATTTAGAGCATAAAAAAATCATCGTTAGAAACATTTTCACTTTTAAGCAGACCCTTAAATAAACCACTCGTGTTTCCGACCTGAATAAAGTCTTTTTTTTTTGCTACTCTTATATATGACTTTTTTATGGATATGCACTTTATTCTTCGCTCCCCAAAATCCAAAGACATTTCAAATTCTATCCTTTCCTCACAATCGCACAAAATTGTCTATTTTTTAGCTTAAGCTTGGTGATCTAGGTTTACTACTCGCTTGCCAGGTGGCAACTGAACAATAAACTCATTATCGACCTTTTATATAACAGGCTAAATAGAATTGAATGATCTAAAACATTTTAAATGTTTCTTCTTCTTCTTCCTTGGCGCTACAGTCTTTGGCAGACCAAGGCCGTCTCAATAAGTTTCCGCCATTTTGCCCTGTTCGACGCAACTGATCTCCATCCACCAGCGCAAATCATTTGGAGATCTTTCTCAACACAGTCCATCCATCTAGTGTGTGGTCGACCTCTCCTTCTGGTTTTGAGAAGGTCACCTTTTTTGTTGGGTCATTGTCACCAGATCTGTAAAGATGGCCAAGCCATCTGATGCGGTTTGCTTTAATTACATGGATAATGTCTGGTTGTTTGTAAAATTTCTTATAAATTTCAAAGTTAAAAAGAGTGCGCACCTGTTGTTTTCTTTAACGGCACCAAAGATCCGTCTCATGATTTTTCTTTCAAATACCAGCAACTTATTCTCTTCGGCTTAGTAAGAGCCCAGCACTCGCTTCCATAGGTTAATACTGGTCGTAAGAGTGTTTTATAGATGTTAATTTTTGTACTTTGTCGGAGAAGCCTATTTTTCAACTGGCTTCTCAAGCCAAAGTAGCATTTATTTGCCATAGCAAGGCGGCTGTTGATTTCAACGCTGATGTTGTTGTTTCTACTAATGACGCTTCCAAGATATTTAAACTCTTCCACTGCTTCAAATGAATAACCATTGAATATCAGTGGGGTAGGATCAAAGCTTTTATTAGTAATTTCTAAGTATTTAGTCTTCTCTGCATTAATACAGAGTCCCATAGCCTTTGATGCTACTTCGAGAGATTCGAAAGCCTCAATTACAGCTCGTTCAGATCTGCCGATAATATCGATGTCGTCAGCGTACGCCAGAATCTGAATTGATCTTTGAAAAATTGTACCTCGAGTGTTTATTCCAGAAGATCTAATAACTTTCTCTAGTGCAATATTGAAAAGAATACATGCAAGAGAGTCTCCTTGTCTCAACCCTTTGTCAGTTTCAAATGTTTACATCGACTAATAAACTGTTTATATTCCTGCTACAAATAAAAATAATGCTCCAAATGTTTCACTTGCCACCTGGAAATATGGCTGAATATGTCGAATATATAAATGAATATATATACAAATCTGTAATCATAATGACACATCAAAACACAAAACCTGCAGATCATTTTTAGTTTATTTATACAAAATTTCTAGAGGTAAATAGTACTATTTTTTGTCTCAAACTGATAAGAAAAATTTGTTTCACTCTCCCTTCCCGCAACTCTTTTATTATTGTTATTATTATTTCCCATTCTCTGTTTTCAACATCTGCCTTACACAGCTGTTGTTGTTCTTTTTTTTTTTTTTCATTTAATTTCTTGTGCCTCTTTCAAAAGATTTATGAAATAGTCTTTTTTTAAGAAAATTGTAAGTGATTCCAGGGTTTTCTTCATTGCAAAGTATATAAATATCTGTGAGTATCCTGCGATTTTTCTTTTTTTGCTGCTCAGCTTCTTTGTTTTGTGCTGTAAAAGTCACACATGGAGATAAAACTCAAAAAAAAAAAAAAAAAAAAAAAAAAAAAAAAAAAAAAAAAAAAACAAGGTTCTATGTACCCCCCATACGCGTACCCAGTAGTGCTTAATACTATTTTTTCACTACTTTGAAATAAAATTGGGGGAAAAAACTCATCCTAAGTAGCATTTGATAATGTTTAGGATACGCAGTAGGCTGACCAGTGTTGGTGCGATTCCTGCAAAATTCCTCGAATTTTTAAAATTGCTCTAAAATCTGTAAAACGCAAAAGTGGAAGCTCCCGTTTTCAGGGAATGTAGTGTTCAACAGTACTGATAAGCAGTAAAAAAGAGAAAATTTTTGAGATTGGCATTTTTGAGAAAAATCAAAAGGATGATAAAATTTTTTTATTTTTCAAAAAATTGTGAAAAAAAAAGTTATGCACGAATTTAAAAATGCTGCATATCTTTGCAAACAGAAAAAAATAATCTTTTAAATAAAACCAACCGCAGCAGAATATGTTGTACCGTTACAGAGAAAAAACACTTTAAAAATTTTCTCGAAAATCGCAAGTGTGAAATAATGCCCGACAAGCCATCTTAGACGGCCCGTATCTCGGGCCAGGATTTTTTTTTTGGAAAAACCAAAATGTACGTATTCCTCATTTTGTTTGAATTTAAACATATGTTAAAATAAAAAAAATCGGAGACCATCAAGGTTCGACCCTGCCTGAATCGACATGGATTCTACCATGGGAGAAACAGTGATGTTCTAGATTCAAACCACAAACTTTTAAGGATTGACCCTGTGATTTGTTGATGGTCATGACAAATGCAAGACGGATCAAAATTGAAGTCTTTGAAATTCAAACGGCATATCGGTTTGGATCATCGGTATCCTCGGAGTGAGAACTTCCTCACCTTTGAATTTTCCTTTCAGTATTCGGTACAGCCGTTCTTGAGTTATAAATATTGTGACTAACATGACTTCCTTTTGTATATATATAGATTTGCATCACAAAAAATTCAAATAACACTTAATACACCGGTAACTCACAACCTATTTTACTGCGCTCCAGAAGCTGTCAGAACATGTGCTTTATGTCGCTCGGCGACAGAGGCTCAAAAAGGCTGAGTTAAAAAGGTAATTTTTTCGTACTGCTTATCAACTGACTGCTTCATCCATAAATCCATCCAAACAAACTTTTGTATATACAGGGTGTTCCAAGTTAACTGTCATGACCTTTATTTCCTCAACCGTTCGTCCTAGCTGTATACTTCCATTTGCAAAATTGCTCGAAATGAAGAGGAGAGTTAAGATATGGAAAGTTTGAAGCGAAAAAAAATAATTGGTTAAGAAATAAAAAAAAATAACTTTTTGTAGGGGCTCCAGGCCCCCCGATTTATATTTAAAGAAACAATCTCCATTGAAAAATAATACTAACACAAAGAAAATGACATTTGTGCGATCAAAATCCATGGAGAAATGAAACATGAAACTTTATGACTTATACCACTTTACACTAACGTTATTTTAAGTGATTTTGGGGGCCATATACACGCGAAATTCGCACCATTCAGAGTTCTTTTTTTTTTTCCAAATATTCTTTATTTTCCTAAAATATATTTAACTGTAAAAGTTATTTAACATGGGAATTAAAATACGAAAAAAAATGAATAAGAAATAATGTTAATATCTCGCTGAATTCGCGAATATAAATGTACCTACTGTATAGTGATTGCTTGAAATAATGTAATCCTTTCACTGCAGAATAAAATCGCCTTAACAAGATGCATTTCGTTAAGGCTTGAAGTTACGATGTACACTACGGAACAGTATGTAGAAATGGTGTTGCTTTACGGACAATGTAATCGCAATGTATATTTATTTCTTAGATTCTACATATTTCGTGCGTTTAATATCTTTGTATAAAA
>JAXGGA010023584.1:0-13239 GCA_038373865.1 Uloborus plumipes | reverse complement strand
GCATCCATGGATGGAATAAACGAGCTGGTGGTATAATTCAACCGCGACGAGATGGCCGGTGTCAATCAAATGAGAAAACGAGTCCATTCCTTAAAATAGGTAGAATTTCTACCCATTCAAATTTCCCCATCAATTGTGAATCCCATTCCTCAATTTTCATCTGCGTATCACCCCTTCCTAAAAATGGACAATCCTGAAAAAAGGAGGAGTCATAGGCCATCTCTGCGAAGTTGAATTATATATTGCATACAAGCATCAATCATTGTGTTTTAAAATTCGTCGATGGTGAATCTTGGTCTTTTGTAAGTCTCTTAAAAATATCTAGTAGTCAAAGTAGGAATATTTAATAGGCTGAAACTTCCCTATAACAAGCCTTCCCTATATCCCTGCTAGGTGTTCAGAGAAGCAGGCTTCGATCGGCTCCTTGAGAAACAGAGGCTCCTCTCTGGCTACCTGGAGTACTTGCTGATGAAGCACTTTCCCCCCATCGACGAGGAAGAGACGAGGAAGCCCAACATCCAGATCATCACGCCGAGCAACCCCAAGAGGAGGGGCTGCCAGCTGAGCCTCATGTCGACGGTGCCCATCCAGGTCATCGACGACCAGCTCAAGGCGAAGGGGATTCTGGTGAGCGCGAATTTTGCTGTCGTTACTTGGGATGCATCGATAAGTATACAATGCAAGAAATAAATGTGTTTGTACAGTAATAAACTGTAAATTGCTAATTTTACAGTAGTAGACTGTAAAATTGTTAATTTTAAAGTAGTAGACTAAAATTGTTAGTTTTACCATAATAAACTGTAAAATTGCTAAGCCCACTTATATGTTAATATTTTGATTTCTCAGGATGGAGGCATTTGACCCGCTCCCCAACCCTCCTAAATGACGGGCCTGAAAATCGGGTACTTTCATCTCTACACTGCAAAAAAAAATGTTTTTACAGTATAATACATCTAATTTTATAGTAATTTTTCAGTAATAAACTGTAAAACAACTAATTTCACAGTTTATTACTGTGCATTTTAGTTTTAAACTGGAACCTCTGCTGCCGGTCTGCTATTGTATTAACAGTATAATACAGCTAATTTTATGGTAATAAACTGTAAAATTGCTAGATTTACATTTTATTACTGGGCGTTTTACAGCTTTAACTGAAACCTCTGCTTTCAGTATTATACCGTAAAAACAACATTTTTTTTTTTGCAGAGTAGGTTCTTCTATGTGGCACAACAACCTACCTAACTAGTACAATACAATCTCGAAACTTCGAGTTTTCCATAAATTCGAGTTAGGGGGACAAATTTGTCAAAAATGCTTTTAAAATCCCCCCTTTATAGTCCAAGCAAAGTATCCTTTACATATCCCCAAAAGAAAAAATAACATGGTGTTAGGTCTGGTGATCTCGGGGGGGGGGGGAGAATCCTGAAATTCTAAATCACCTCTTCCATGATTATCATTGTGGTAAACTAAACAACAAATAACAAGTGAGACACACTTATTAGCGCCTTCTAGAGAGCCCTCTGATTCCAATGTATCCAAATCAACATGTTTATGAACCTCTACCATTCTTTTTGAAACTCCCTCTGTGTCGTTGAAGTTAAGTTTAAAAAATACTAGGGATCGGCATTACCGATTAATCGGCCATAATCGGCCCCTTTGCCGATTATTAATAATCGGCGACAAAAATATTTTTAAATATTATTTTTCAAAACACACCTTCAATAAGAAATTATGATGATTAAATTTGCTGACAGTAAAGAATTTTCTGCAAACATTACTATAACATGTAATATGAAATTGTACAGAGTAAAAGCAAAACAAATAATTCAGAAATTGCTTAAAACTGAATGAAATATTAAAATTTAACCTCATAGCTGATATTCACATGACGCTATTATGAACGATTAAATTACTGGACATTTAAATCGGAATGTGAAAATCATGTGTATTACATTTTAAGTATATTCAGCCAAAGTTTGATGATTAAATGTAGGATAAAAATATTTTTAAATAAAATTACTTTCAGTAAAACTTGGGCAAGGATTAACCATGAAAAATATTTATGAACAATAAATAAAAAACCTTCTGCAAACACAAGAGTAACATGTAGTACGAAACTGTAGAGAGAAAAAATAAGACAAATAACTGAAAAATTTTATAACCGGAAAGAAGTATTAAAAAAATAATCCTCATAGTTGATATAAATTGAAAAAAAATTAACTTTCCCAATTCGAATAAATATGCACATATACGCAATGTAAAAGCATTTTTCGTGCATCGATATTTTTCTCCATTACCCTAGTGTTTCAGAGAACTTTACAACGTTCACAACGAATAAGCTTTGGACTGTTTTTGATAGGTACTAATAGGTTGAAAATAAATTAAAATTAAAAGTGCTCCTAAATTAACGTGCTCAACACAATTTCCCCCTGTTTTTTTTTTTTTTTTTTTTTTTTCTTTGTCTAGTTTATTTTACATATTATTATAACATGAAAATTAGCTAATAGAAATTGGATAAAATTGGGAAATTATTTTGGAAAAGTTAGGAAAATGGAGAAAAATAGTCTCCCAGAAATAAATTCATCACTAGTATTTCTATGATCGAAATTGTAAAAGAAAAAAAAGTGATGTAAACATTGATAGTAGTAAAAATGATAATTAATCGGCTAAGTCGATTAATCGGCCGATTATGAACAGCCGATTAATCGGCAATCGGTAATCGGCCAATTTGCTTATCGGTGCATCCCTAAAAAAATACTATTCATAAGTTGGTTACAGTAATAAAATAACTGAATGTATCGAACCAGTTCGGGTTTCTGTTCCGACCACATATCGAGATTTTTTCAGTTATCGGTCTAGTTCCAGTTCAAAGAAGTGCTTTTCAAAACAACGTTACATGCAATTTGCTTCTAAACTAATTCTTAGTTTTTTTTTTTTTTCAGTCCAGCCCCACCCACTTCGAATTATCGAGACTGTACCAATTTTGTAAACGCTCCCAACCCCTCACGAAAAGGTAGTTTTTAAATCTCTGAAATTAGATGAACTAGAGTTAAGTGAAGAAGGGAATATGCAAAGGAGACAATTCCTCCCAGTGTCAGCCAATTGAAAAAACTAAGCACGAGAACTTTTTTATTTCTTTGAATAGTTACATGCTAATTCGTTCTTGAAGCCCACCCATGCGAAAAATAGTAAAAGCCAATGATAAGATCTCAAACGTCCTATACAAGTTTTAAACCGTTCAAGAAAACATTAATCACATGCAAATTGTAATTTGCCCTTCCAAGGCGACTTACTACTCTTGACTATCTTTAACTGCATCATTTTGTACCTCAAATCAAAACTAACGTAAGTCACATTTACTTTGCACGTGAGCATAGAACATTTGTTTTGTGCAAACAACAGTTGAGATCCGGTCTCTTATTTGACTGGTAAATAGCTATGAAGGATTTTTTTAAATAGAATTTTCTTGTTACGGCTCAATGCCGAATAAGATTCTGCGTATAATGCAGATAAGAAGCTGAAAATTGAAATTTTTGGATTTGCGTTATTCTGGCCCTGAAAAACATATTATTCAAAAAACATTCGAATTTATTGGAGGTTCACCGTTTAAATATGAGTGTTTATGAGAGATGTTGATACTTTTTTTCCCCCTTCATGCTGAATTTCCAAAATGAAACAAAGAACTGGTGAGTATTTCTTAAATATTTTAAACCGCTTTATGGCCAAAATTAGTTGCATCAGTCCTGAATGCCGCGACAAAAATAGCGGGTATGTTACCTAACAATGCACTCAGTTACAACTTACAAAATGTGCGATGGTTTTAGGCAAAAAATAGTGTCTACGTGGTAAATCATCCACCGTATTCAACTGATTTAGCATGTTGTGACTTTTCTTTAATTCCAAAACTGGGTGATTCTGCTAATTGTAAATTTATCGTCTGCTGCAATTTGAATTCAATATTTATCTATTTATTATCGTCTGCAATGTTCATATTTCTGTGCATCATTTAATGTATTTATCGTCAGCGCTATATATATACACTGGTAATGGCAACGGCAAAAGAAATGAGATAGAACAAATGGAATATTTTTGATGTAAGTTATAATGCACTATAATGTAAGTAATATGGATTTTTTTTTCTCGCCCGATGCTGGCGGAGAGCAATTTTTAATTTTATTGTTATTATGCAATCAAAAGTTTTTTTTATACATAAAAAGTGAAGAGCTTGATTTTACTTACCTGAGTAAATGCATACATCTACATTAAAATTTCTAAAAACTTGAACGCAAGAAACGCCGAGATTGAGCTTAAAAACTTACGATGTCATTGTGACTATACAAACGCTTTGATATGAATTTTAGGGACAATTCCAAAGTGAAATAAAAAGTCCAAATCGTTGTCAAGCAGTTGTAAAACAAATTAGTTGAAGCCGAAGAGGTTAAGAATGAACTATATAGTCTTTTTTAATACCTAATAATAATGTTTAGTAAAATGTTGGTTAACAAAACGTCTATCCATAAAATGTTTTCTCAAATTTTATGTAGAGGGAAGAGAAAAACTGTGTTAACCAATCAGTTTCATCTAAATATCTGATGAATTTTTGATATTTTCTGTATTTTTTCTTAGTGTGATGTCAGAAAGCCTTCTGTGTTAAGAGTTACACCGGTCCCATTGTATAATTCATATAAAGAAGTGTACCAGTTTGTTCATACTTTGAAAGAAATAGTAACTGATTTGCCATATAGAGAAGGTAAGTGTATAAAATATTAAAATTTTTATGCTAGAAACATTGTTTGCCGAGAATATCATGGCGTTATTTTAGAAAGCCCTACATTTCAGGTAGCGTTGGGGTAATTGTAATCATAATTCCAATGTCTTAACTTTTGCTCTTGTGTGAATTGAGAGATAAAATTTTGCGCTTCGCATCCAAGATTATATTACCTGAGAGTATCTGGGTGTGAAACATTTGACTTCGCGACCAGTGTTAGCGAATGAAATCTTTCTATATTTACCCCGGAGACAAGGGTGGATCTAGATGCTTTTAAAAGGAGGAGCGATTGATTTTTATTGCTTACTTTTTACTCTGCATAAAGGTTAAATAAAAAATGAGCTTTGTGCTAAACTGTATTTGAAGTTAAAAATCAACGTAAATAAAGCACAAGTAAGGTAGAAAGTACAGCAAATAGCTATTTCAAGCTTACAATGGAGCCCCTTCTTCAGTGCAAAAAGCTCAGCAAACAACATGAAAGTTGTGAGAAAACTCAACAGCTTTCATGTTGTTTGCTGAGCTTGTTTGCTGTAGCCTTGAAATAGCTATTTGCTTTACTTTTTACCTTATTTGTGCTTTATTTACGTTGATTTTTAACTTCAAATATATGCATAAAGGTTGTCAAATATTGATTCTAAAGATTTCGGACTTCAACTCCGAAACATTTCTGGGGAAGAGCTCCAAAACTCATCCCCCGACATAATTAAAACTCACCTAAATTTGCGTTTTTTGAGCTTCAGTATCGAAAAATTACTGGTGGTGAGTCCCTCAAAAGAGGGCCAATTGCCACCTTCGCCTCTTCTTTGTATCCTTCCATGCCTACACTCTTAAAAGTGTGCCGCTTATATGTAAGGCACAAGAGAATTGTGCCTTATATTACTTACATATCAGAGGCACAAAGCGTTAGGTGCCGTTGATACATACAAAGCACAACGAGATGAACGGCACGGACAGGAAGCAAAACTTTTTAAAGGCACACTGAATCGGCCGTGCCTTTTAAATTCCCACTTCGCAAGTTTTAAGCGGCACATCGTCTATTCACGCTTTGGGTTTGAGGTTATAGCTGATCACGTGGCCCGTATGTTTATTTTCAATGCTGGAGATGGCGGAAAGTTCGTTATCGCAAAAATTCAGGATTAAATGTATTCTTTCGTCGTTTTCAAGCAATATTATTAGTTTGAGAGAAATAATTTTATGAATTGCATTGTTGTTTGATGCGGATGTAAGAATAGGGAACGAAAATCAAGTTGTAGTGTAGAAATTTGATCGTTCCATGTCTTTCCTTTGCAAGATTCATCGTTTGAAGCAACGGCAAATGAAAAGTCAGTCGGGTGCATTTTGTGCAGAATAAGCATATTATGGTTTGCTCTGAACACTTACTATCAGAAGAAGATTTTATTTATCTGTCCATCCATTATGCATTATTGATTGCCGAGGCATAAACTGCTGTTTCAAACGTCTTCCTATGGAAACATCGATAACAAAATGGGCAGCAAAAGAGTGTGTTAGTGTATTTTTAAAATCTACATACTCCTTTGCTGATCTTTTTTGTGCTGTATGTTGACATTTTGTGCTACGACAGGTATGTAAAATAACTCGTCCAATTTATTTCTATTATGATTTATCAGCGTTATTTTAATTAAAATCTTAGTCTCATTTGCCATAATGGTTTAATATGTTAGATATTTGATACTGTTTGTTGTTCCGGCAAAAAGCTCCATTGACAAAAGAAGTAATTATTTTTTAGTTGCATGGGCTTTATTATGATAAATATTGTCTCATAAGATTCGGTTGACTTTAAATTTATTGTACTACTTTTTAAAATATAGTAGGATTTTTTAAAAAATAATAAGTTATGATTTAGGGCCATTCCAGCCTTACGTGTGTGACTTTTTGACGCCATTTCTTTGCAAATAACAATAAAAACCAGGACGATATTTTTTATATATTTCTTAGTGGTTGCTATTGGAGTAACAGAAGATATGCAAAAGTTGTAATGCGGCGTTATTTTTTTCATAGGACACTTTTGAATTTTTTTATAAAATTTTAAATACAGAGTTACGTGTGTGACTCGGAAAATCTGAAAATAAGCTATACCTGATATTATTGTGTAATTTCCTGTGAAGTTTTAAAAGATAAATGAACGGTGATTTTTGTGCATGTGTCTAAGTATACTAAGTAAGTATTCCACATATTCTTTTTTTTCTAAACTTCGTAGAGTAGCAATAAAAAATTTTTAATATTCCTTACGTGTGTGACACTAGAGCCTTACGTGTGTGACCGCGTGCAGCATGTCTTCATTTTAAAGTCAATTCAACTTCCACAACTGATAATTATAGCTATCAGCATTATATATGTGTCTGTCTGTCTCTACCCCCTCCCCCCCCCCGCCCCCCGCCCCCCTCTTCTAATATTTTTTGAGTGAGCAGTCCAATTTGAACAAACTTTTTTTTGTTCGAAAGATCTCGGCGAGGAGACCTCATTCTCATATTTGACTTTCAGATTTGAACAATTTTTCGTTCAACTTTGAACCGTTCAAACAACCTGTCCCCCGTTAACAACTTTTGAGTAAACAATCCGATTTGAACATTTTTTTTCTTTTGTTCTAATAATCTCGGCGAGGATAAATAATTCTCACATTTAATATTTTGGTTTGAGCCCTTTTTTGTTCAACTTTGAACCGCTCAAACAACTGGTCCCCCGCTAATTACTTTTGAGTTAAACAGTCTGATTTGAACAAACTTTTTTTGTTAGAAAGATCTCGGCGAGGACAATTAATTCTCATGTTTGACTTTTCGAATTGCCCCCCACCCCCACGTACCCATTATCTTTCGGATGAATATTTTACCAAATTCGAAATTTGAAATTGGCAAACGGGAAAGTAGGCTCGTTCAGTTCCGGACGGAACCACTTGTTTAATATTTGATTTTTTGCCCTAAACGAAAGATCTGATTTTGTTGGACATTGCCGCTAGTAAATAATTAAATTGCAAAGATGTGTTCCCAAAATAAAGAATGAAGACGAAATTAATTCTCATTTGTATACGAATTATATATAGGTTACTTTATAATTTATTTATATAACATGTTACATGTAATCAGAGGAGATTAACAAAAAAAAAAAAAAATTAAATTAAAAAAATCGGTTCCTGGGAAAGTTTTTCAAACAAAGACCTGACTCTTAACCCTTCACTGCACGATTTTTATATTTTCATGAAAAAAGTCATATGTTACCTTTTAATAACTCTGAGTTCAGGAAAAATGAAGAAAAAAATTTATCTTCAAAAGGTGCACCAAAAATGATGTTTTAATTGTTTGTTCTACATATGGCACAAAGCACATAGCATATGCTTTGTATACCGATAAGTGTAATAATCTACAATGTGTTTTGTGCCATAAGTGGTACAAACAAATTTGCCACTATGTGTATTAAAACATTTTTAGAACAAAGGAAATAATGACTAAACACACTTCTAACGGAAATGCAGACACTCTTTTTTTTCAAAAGAAAGAACTGTAATACCTAGACTAGTGCAACTAACTAGTACATAAACATTACACTAAACTGTTATAGCAAAGTTCCAGAAGGGGCGTAAAACTCAGTTTAACTGCATTTAAAAAGTCATTGGAATATATGAGGGTTTATTTGGTTTGTGCCAGATCTGGCACACCGTGCAGTGAAGGGTTAAGGTAAACCATTCAAAAGTCTTACGTGTGTGACAGCTTTTAAAGAGCCTCGTTAAAACGTTTCTGCCGAATGGATGAAGATGTACGTCAGGTTACAGGTGTGATGTATCAAGTTAATTTATGATATGAGATAGTTTTCTTTTAGTCCCCTAATTAGACCTTGGGGGGAAACTTTTCTATCTTTTGCCTTACGTGTGTGACCAAAAAAAAAGTAACCTGCATATTTTGAGGGGTTAAAAACTTATGAAACACTTTATTACAAAAAATATGAGATATAATCATACTAAAGGATCTACGTTCATGATATTTGATAGTTTTTCCAAAAAAGAATTGATTATTAGATGAAAAAAATTCTCTGACATTTTTTCACTAATAATGCATTTTTTTAAAATTTGTCTCAATGTTATTAAACAAGGCTAAAATATGAGAAAAGAAAAATTTTATCTTAAAATTGATGCTGGAATAGAAAAGAGTAGATATTTTTTTGTCAAAAAATAAGGTTTGTTTTTGTATTATGGGGGGAAAAAATTTTGGTGTGTTAGGACCACTTTTCGTGGAATTGCCCTTTAGCATTTTTTTTAAAGTTAAAAATTAATTTTAACTCAATTTGATAATATTTCGTAGTACTTCATCATGATAAAGTATAAATTCCAGTGCCGTATTTACGTATGGGCTTAGTGGGCTATAGCCCAGGGCAGCACGATTGGGGGGGGGGGCACTTTTTCTATGCAAAGTAAAGACCCTTTTTTTTTTTAGACAGCAGGGCTGATCGGCAGCGAGAATTACACCAGTTAATTGAATTAAATACTGTTCTTTATTTAATAACGCTGGAATGCTGGTGGAATTTTTCATACAAAAATATTGAACCGCAGGGGAAAAAAAAGAAAAGAAGATAAGACAGGAATAAGACTAGAAAAATGAGAAAAAAAGACTGCAAGACAGAAAAAAATTGTTCGTTAAAACCGGGTCTTGCTTGTTAAAACGAATTCTGTTCCATAGACTTAACATTGATACAACAAAATATTCTCGTTTCCCTCGTTGTTGATTTATAATAATGTAAGAGCAGATTTGTAGTAGTAAAAGTTGAAATTCCCAAATGACGAATTTTTACCAATTGGCTGATTGTTAACAACCAACCAATTTCATGTTTAACTAGCTGTGTGGCAGGGATTTGCACGGTTTACCTTGAAAATACATTTTATGTCAAGTAAATAAAAAAGTTTTTTTTTTTAACAACTTTGAAATTCAACACCTCAAGGGGGGGGGGGCAGTTTCAAAAGCCCAGGGCGGCCTCACGCCAAATACGCATCTGATAAATTCTCACAAGATTCAGTTGAATATAAATTTGTTGAACTTGTTAAAATATAATAGGATTTTTTTCGGCAAAAATAAGTAAAAAAAGACTATTCTCGTAAAAATTGCAGATTCAAAACTAAATATTTATAAAAGAAACCTTGCCTCTGTGCATTAAAGTTTAAATTCACTAATTTTCTGTATCGCAGCATTTATTTACTAAATTTAATAAATTTTAACTTAGTCAATTTTCATGTGACCTTTATTATGGTAAAATACTTTATCACGAGATTCAGTTGACTTTAAATTTACTGAACTTGTTATCTTTTAATGAGATTTTATTACACAAAAATACAACTTTTAGTGAAATTTTTCGTCATTTTTTCTTTAGCAGGCCGAGTACTCAGTGATCAATTTAAATCATTTTTTTGGATCCGTATGACATGTTCGTAGTTATAAAAAACTGTTATGATGTTTTTGAATTGTAACAGAAGTTTAAATGTGTTTAGATGTGATTTAAGGAATCTTGCAATTTTTATCGAGATTGCATGGAATGATCGGTTATTATCCTGTACGTAATAACTAAATTTGAAACTACAGCATTATAAAACATCAAGTGTTTGTTCTCCCTAAAAAGATACTATTTTGCATAAAAGGTTAAAATCACTCTATATTTTATAGCATTTCCATTTATTACATTTAATAAATGTTATACTAAAGCAACTAAAACTAAAAATAGTTTAAATACCTTGTTTTGTTCCTATTCTCAATATTGTCTTTCAAAAAGTTACCTTTTAATTAAAATTGAATAAATTCAATCATGTAAGACTACCTTTGTTTCAGGATCAAACTGACAATTTGTTATGAAGTACTTATTTTTGCTATGTCGTACAATGGCAAAAACTGAAGCTTAATAGCATTTTTTTTTCTTATCTTGTCCAATTTTCAGTTCTGTTGACAAGATTAGCGAAAATAAGAGCTTATACAACAATGAAATCAGAAAATGAAATAAAGTATTATGCACAAGATTTTAATATTCTTTGGGAAACATTTTGTTTTGATATATCTAATTAATGTGTCATGACGAATTAAAACCTAAAAAAAAGTTTAAAACATGCAAGCACTGGGGTAAAAAATTAAGAAGTTACTATAAACTAACATTGAAATTATCTTTAATAAACCATTATTATTATTATAAACCTATAAGAGGCACAAATCCTTTTAAATGTAAGGCACTGAAATAAAAAATCAAAGGCACAGACGTTTTCAAATATAAGGCACTGAAATCTAAAATCAGAGGCACAAACGTCCTCAAATATAAGGCACTGAAATCTAAAATCAAAGGCACGGTATGTGCCTTTTAATTTCAGAGGCACAAACGGTGCCTTTCATTTTAAATGTGCCGCTTAATTTTCAGAGGCACAAAAATTCAAAATGTGCCTCTTATTTCAGAGGCACAGTTTTAAGAGTGTAGGTAAACGGAAGCAGCTATTACTACCCTGTTGAGGTTGATGCAGAAGATGTCTGTTCATGTAGGACAGAGTTTCGGTTCTTCGCGGATTCTTGGGGTCCGAACGGAGTCCACCGGTGCAAGTCTGCCAAAAAGTAAAAATAATTGTAACCACAGGGTGAGAGAAGAGCCGCAATTTAGTTGAAAAAGATAGCAATTATAAATTCTTTGTAAGCTCATTTTGAGGAAAACAAAAGTACTTATTAAAATACACAAAGGAGCACGCAGCGTATCCCCCAGAACCTTTGGTTTTCATACATATTATCAAGTCAATTAAGGCATTCTATATACATATAAGGACTGCTGCATAAGCACTGTTATCATGTTTTTAACACATCATTAAACACGTTTGTTCATTTCCTTATTGATTTTAACATCGTAATACTTTATGTACACATCTCATATTATGAAGAATAATTCGTATGATGGTTTCGTTTACAAAATCCAATAAGCTTGCTATTACTCGTTGACTTGCAATAGAAATGATTGGATAATATTAGTCCATAGCTATTGGTTTTTGAATTGGATTTTACTACCGTAGGTTCAGTGTAGAGTAGAGTCGATTGAATTTTTTTTTACAATTTAAAAGCTACTCTCTATGTCTACGGTAATTTAATGTCTTTTTGGTTCAGGCGCATTGTTTTAAACTTTAACAGGACTTTTAGTGGAATTTAAACACATTTGAATTATAGAATATAATAATTTTACTTCAGAAGGTTGGAGTGAATTCAAACTTATTGAGTTGGCTTCCTTTACATTTATTGAACGGGGTACTGCTAGTATTATTATAAATGGGCAACGCAAAGGGAACATTGCTGATTTTGATTTTATTTTGAATTTAATTTTACAATATGTTCTAGGCTCGACGAAATGAAGCTCATGGATATAGCATTGAAGTGGAGTGAGAATCCTGGCACTGAAGATTTACGAGTCAAAGTTCACTTTTCAGTGCTGTACACGATTCCGATACGATGGCTTCTATGATGCATGAAGATAAATAATTTTTTTATGCATCCTAACACATAATGCTGAATGCATATTATGCAGAACACTTATTATGCAATCTGTCATAAAGATAAATATCTTTATTCAACTGATTTGCATGAATCAAGTTTATGCATTCAATGTGGATCGCTTTTTACCTTCCACTACATGTACATTTTGTAAAAAGTTTGTACAGTGGACAAGCTTTTGATATTCAAGCTACGATAGAAGCGGACACCATGAAGTTGTTGAACAATTGAGGCAACAAATTTTTCTTCAAAAATGAAATTTCGTTTTCAATAAAAATATGAACGATTGAAATCGAACATTACTCTTTTTCTTTCTTTTTTTTGCAATGAAAGGGTTGTAAAAGTAAACAGTCTAGAAAAATTACTTGCATTATCAATTTTATTCTCATCATCAGAAAATGTTTGTTTGCGTAATTAACAAAAATATTTTAATGAAATTATTGGACTATCATAATAAGAAAACAACATGTTACATGCCTACTTTTTCGCTTTTACAATCTCTTCGAAAGTTATAAAGAAGAAACTACTTTCAATGAGAATCGTCCATTTTATAAGTGATCACGAAATTTCATTTTGGGAAATCTAATTTAAAAACTTGTGTTTTTAAGTTATTTTGCCAAACAACTGTTGGGGACAAGGAAATATATTTGTACGTAGTCTATTTTTATTTAACTGTTTGTAATTAATGAATGTTGAAAAATAAACACTTATAAAGCTGTAGTCCTCGTTTTTAATGCACTGTAGTATTGTAACTAAAAATTACCATTTGTAATAGAATTGATTAAGATTTAAGAGAATTAAACGTATTATCATGTTTTAAATTTAAACATTGCTGACCTAGAAGTGGAGTACTGTAAACAAGGTTTTCCTTACAATTGGATTCACCAATAGTTTCGATCCCCCGACAGTTCCCCAAACTACGGATGCACCGATTAATCAGCAGTACCGATTAATCGGCCATAATCGGTA
>JAXGGA010023583.1:0-13240 GCA_038373865.1 Uloborus plumipes | reverse complement strand
AAGCATAATTATAAGTTAAACGGATTAAACTATTGATAATTAAGTGAACGCTTAAACAAGTATACGTTATTTTGCTTCTTTAAGAAAACTGCGCATTTATATTATTTCCAAAGTTATTTCATCGATCTTTTTTTTCTCGTGTTGAGAAAAGTTCACTTTTTTCGACCTCATTTTTTCGACTAAGCACTCTCCTCTCAAGGTGTAAAAAATTTTGTTTGGAATACTAGAAGTTTAGACGTTACTGAAGGATGAATCTTTTTACTATTAGAACATGAGGTCTCATGCTGTTGCAAGTAAAATAGTTAGAAAAATATTTTAAACATATACTACTGTATTTTTGACGAGAGATAATTTGGCCTTGCCCGATATCATCGTTAAATCGAGGAAAGCTATCGTTAAATTGAGGAAGTTTTAACATTAAATTTAAGGCATATGAGTCGGGACCAATGAAATGTATCGTTAAATTGGGGAAATCGTTAAATCGGGAATCGTTAAATCGAAGTTATACTGTATATTTTTTTGGGAAAAAAATTTGAAAATTCCACAAAAATTCTTGTTTAGTTCAGCTCAAAATAATATTTTGGTAAAACGTAGTGCATGTTTCACAGAGGGACGATTTGATTTATTGAAGCGGCTGATTCGACTAACCACTAATTCAATTATCCGGCGTTCACTGTACTCATTTCATACACAGTGACTATTCCATTTCAATCCTTAACTTCCCAAACTTTTCTTTGCCGACAGCATCAAATTTCTAAGTTGTTGAACTGTCAATATTTTTGAAAAAAACATCAACAGTTTTGAAAAACATTCCTAATTTTACTAGGTTATCCAAATTTTTCAGGTGCATAGACGACAATCCTATTTCATTCTAATTCACAGCAAAAAAAAAAAAGGAAAACTACATTTTTTTCAGAAACAGCAATTTGTACGGAGAAAAAAAAAAAAAAAACAACGCACTGAAGAAATTGCTGGTGGCAACACCAAAAACAATGTATTAATGGAATTCCGGCAAAAACCAAAGCTGGTAAAGATGACGTCGTTAACCTTCGGATTATGAATGAAAGAGAAATGAATAGAACGGTAGCACGCTAACCTTCACTCTTGCTAGCTGATGTAAATCAGCCCATTCGAAATTGTTTAAGAAAAATCAATGCATTAAGGCTGACAATTTAATCCATCCTTTAACTAGCTGTCGTGGCCGTCACGAAACTTTCTTCTATATCTATCTTATGAATTCCGGTTACAAAATAAAATACGTACTCGCCAGAATAATTGGAGACAGCAGCTCCAATTTCCCAATTATCGTAATAACCCGGCAAATGCAGAATCAATGAGCGAAATTGGAAATCATTGCAAAAGCCTTGTTTAGATTAATTGCAAACATTTTATTTTTAGTAAAAAGAAATTGGCAATAGTTAAAAATTTCAAATCATTGAAAGTTTTCAGCTGTTTTGATAATTAAATAGCGTGAAAGCGATTTTTTAATGAATTAATTTTTCGCATTGTTGACTAAGCGCAAAAATCACCCCACCCTCCCCCTGGGGCGATTGGCGCCAAAATTTAATCGATGCTTGCTTCCAGAATGAGTTAGTGTTATTCCAAATTTCATTCAAATCGCAGCAATATTTCCCGAGATACAGTAGGTGCAATGACAAAATAAGCACTTTTGATTGCTCCACCCCCCTTTGAGATATTGACACACAAATTGAATCAGCTTTTGTACTCAATAGGGTCTACCTATGAACCTATTTTCGTTTGATTCTGCCGGTTACTTTCTGAGATATAGCAGTCACCCCCACGCAGAACACGTGCGATTGCTCCACCCCCCTTCGAGATATTGACAAACAAATCAAATCAACACCTGTACTCAGTAGGGTCTACCTATGGACCAATTTTCGTTTGATTCCGCCGGTAACTTCCTGAGATATAGCAGTCACCCCCGCGCAGAACACGTGCGATTGCTCCACCCCCCTTCGAGATATTGACAAACAAATTGAATCAGCTCCTGTACTCAGTAGGGTCTACCTACAAACCAATTTTCGTTTGATTCCGCCGATTACTTCTTGAGATATAGCAATCACCCCCGCGCAGAACACGTGCGATTGCTCCACCCCCCTTCAAGATATTGACAAACAAATTAAATCAGCACCTGTACTCAGTAGGGTCTACCTATGGACCAATTTTCGTTTGATTCCGCCGTTTACTTCCTGAGATATAGCAATCACCCCCGCGCAGAGCACGTGCGATTGCTCCACCCCCCTTGGAGGAATTCGCTAAACAAAGTCAGGTGCACCAGTTCACATGGTGGTACATATGTGCAAAAATTTTTGTTCGATTTCATGCAGTAGTTTTTGCTCTAGCGCGGCCACAAAAACTGGTCACACACATACAGACTCACACACAGACAGACAGACACACAGACAGACACACAGACAGACATTTTCCAAAAATGGTCGAAATGGACTCAGCGCACCTCAAAACGTGCAAATCCGTCAAAATTCGACATTCGAAAATTTTCACGAAACCAATACTTTCTTCTATATATTAGATATAGAAGAAAGTAAAAAACTAGCTGTCGTGGCCGTCACGAAACTTTCTTCTATATCTATCTTATGAATTCCGGTTACAAAATAAAATACGTACTCGCCCGAGTAGTTGGAGACAGCGCCAATTTCCCAATTATCGTAATAACCCTGCAAATGCAGAATCAATGAGCGAAATTGGAAATCATTGCAAAAGCCTTGTTTAGATAAATTGCAAACATTTTGTTTGTTAGTAAAAAGAAATTGGCAACAGTTAAAAATTTCAAATCATTGAAAGTTTTCAGCTGTTTTGATAATTAAATAGCGTGAAAGCGATTTTTTAATGAAGTAATTTTTCGCATTGTTGACTAAGCGCAAAAATCACCCCACCCTCCCCCTGGGGCGATTGGCGCCAAAATTTAATCGATGCTTGCTTCCATATTGGGTTAGTGTTATTCCAAATTTCGTTCAAATCGCAGCAATATTTCCCGAGATACAGTAGGTGCAGTGACAAAATAAGCACTTTTGATTGCTCCACCCCCCTTTGAGATATTGACACACAAATTGAATCAGCACCTGTACTCAATAGGGTCTACCTATGGACTAATTTTCGTTTGATTCCGCCGGTTACTTCCTGAGATATAGCAGTCACCCCCGCGCAGAACACGTGCGATTGCTCCACCCCCCTTCAAGATATTGACAAACAAATTGAATCAGCACCTGTACTCAGTAGGGTCTACCTATGGACCAATTTTCGTTTGATTCCGCCGGTTACTTCCTGAGATATAGCAATCACCCCTGCGCAGAACACGTGCGATTGCTCCACCCCCCTTGGAGATATTGACAAACAAATTGAATCAGCACCTGTACTCAGTAGGGTCTATCTATGGACCAATTTTCGTTTGATTCCGCCAGTTACTTCCTGAGATATAGCAATCACCCCCGCGCAGAACACGTGCGATTGCTCCACCCCCCTTGGAGGAATTCGCTAAAAAAAGTCAGGTGCACCAGTTCACATGGTGGTACATATGTGAAAAAATTTTTGTTCGATTTCATTCAGTAGTTTTTGCTCTAGCGCGGCCACAAAAACTGGTCACACACATACAGACTCACACACACACAGACAGACAGACAGACAGACATTTTCTAAAAATGGTCGAAATGGACTCAGCGCACCTCAAAACGTGCAAATCCGTCAAAATTCGACATTCGAAAATTTTCACGAAACCAATACTTTCTTCTATATATTAGATATAGAAGAAAGTAAAAAGGGAGGGAAGAGGCGCAAATGAGCTGCCCGGCTTATTATGAGCAGGTAACGGTGCGTGAAGGTCGTCTATGCAATGAAGGTCTTCACGGTCAGTTGCTGAACTGTTGCAATTCGGGCACTAAGGCACACATGGGCAGAAGCGTCAAGCGTAAACAAAAAGCTGTCTCACTGATGGGGCTGCAGTGCAATTGATTAATAAGCCTCTTTACTGACAACTTAACAGAAGTAAGTTGTATGGGGATAAATAACACTATACAAACACTTAAAAACATGAGAAAACTAAATAGTAAAAAAAGGCCTCTTTATGTTAATTATGAAGAATTAAAATAAGCCAAAACAGGAATTTCCATTAGCCCGAGTGTAAGGATACGGAGTAAGTGGATCTGAAATAGATTCATTTTCGGCATTTCTCGCAATGGAATTTAAATTTCTTGAAGCTTCATTGTGTTTTCTGTTGCAACCATAGGTCGCAGTTTAAAGGCGGTTAGTTCCATGGGAGGTACTTCTGTCTGCTGGAGAAAATAGAGCATTAGTGAGATTTCACTACCTTATTAGCTCTGTATCTTGAAAACAAGAGCTAAGCTCAACTTACATGGTGATTTTCGTGTGTAGCGGAGCAAAATACTTCGGAAATAACTATTTTCGAGCGGAATACAATTTTGGTGCTGAGTAGTGTTATTTATCAAAATTCTTGTGGATTTCATTCATTGTTATTATGTCTTTCCAGAAATTTCTATAAGATGAGATAAAAATGTGCGAGATGAATGGGCGAAGCAATTTCTTCACGAGTTCAGGTGTTTCCAGCGTCTGAGAAATAAATACGAATTTCTCTAAAGTTTTCAATAACACTTAGGCTAAACTAGGTTACCATAAGGGCGCACTTATGAACAGATCTGCCAGGCAGATGGCAAAAAGGAAAGAATCTTTTGTCTCGTCTTTCAAATTGTGCTGACATAAACTAAGTCACAAAGACTGATGGAGCGATCAATGTAGCCAACAGGAGAAAATGCCCAACCTCTTCCCATCGATCAATCCAGGGGAAAACGTCCAACCTCTTTGAATGAAATACCCCTTCAAGGGATCCCTTCGCACATGGACATCTACGCCAAAGAGGTAGCCGAAGAGCTGGAGAAGGTAGGAGTCAAGGCTACATAGTCTTCTGCTCCTATATTGACCTTCTCTGAAATATAGTCATCAAGAAATACCAGGAATGGATATAGTGCTCCTTTGGTAAGTTGACCTCGACATTGACAACGTTTCCCTCTTTTCGGGTAATAGGAAAGGGAAATTGCCGGTGAGTTGAGTAAGTTGACCCTTGCAAAACGACTACGAAAGTAACTCAACTCAATTCAGTGCCAATTGCATTTTACTATTACCCGAAAAAGAGGGAAATGTCTCGTCTGCATCGGAAACCAACTTACGAGAAGAGTACTATAGTATCTCCAGCACATGATTCGCACCAGAAAGTTGGTCCTGATGGCTCACTCGGTCTTTCATGTGTCAGAAAGCAGTGTTAACCCCTTCAGACCTGGTGTCCGGTATACCGGACATCAACTTTAAACAGCTGCTAAGCATTTAATAATTGATTAAATTACTTTATTTATTTTTTTTTTTTTTTTTGTAATTTACTCTTGACATTCTGTATATTATTATCTGTGCAAAAATTTCTAGTTTTGGAATTAGCAACATTCCAAATATGGATTGGAAGATGGAATTTGACTCATTTTGCAAACGATAGATTTTTGTCGAAAAGGCGACCTTTTTTTCTGATATTTTAAAAAATATATAATCTTTTATTTATCGTTTCAAATGCTTATATTATGTTTGTTACTGTTTGGAGAATATTTTACGATAATGTTTGTGTGATGTTAAATATTTTTTTTTGCTGAAATATTAATTTCAAAATATGTATCCGGAAAATTGGACACGTCATAACTCTTTTAATTTTTTACTCACAAGCTTGAAATTTTGTTTGTGAGATGCTCTTAGCCATAGTACTTTGTGTACCAAATAAAAACATTTTTGGTTAACTATTTCATAATTCCGACTGAAGGGGTTAAAATGTAGTTCCCGGGTTAGTTAGAGGTCACTTGAGGAGGTTTCACTTTGACAGATACCTCAAGGTTTCTCCGGTTTGCAAGAGATGTTATGACGAGAGAGCAACACCAGGATATAGTTTAGCTTGTGTACAACACACAAGGGACGATCTTTTTAAAGGACCCCTTGCTAGTTTCGGATTTTTAGAAGATTAAAGATCTCATGGATTAAGTCTAGCGGCAGCTAGACATTGGAATAAATGTAATAACAAAGTAGCCAACATCTTAGCCCTGAAAATTAATGTATCTTAGAACTTCAACAACGCCCCAAACTTTAACATAGCTTTAAAATTTATTATTATATTTCAATTATAAACATATACAAAACTGGACACTTTGAGAGTCCCATTGTGCACTTCGTCTCAGCTCACTTTTTTATTTTTATAATAAGAACGCGTAGAGCATGGTATCTACAGCGACAAACGTGACAAGAAAATACATCGAGTTCATTTAACACACACGTATTAGACTCGGGGAGAATTTAAATACGGATTTCAGTTTCTTTCGGAAGTGCAGCATTTTTCAAGATCAATGAACTTGTTTTTCAGGAAATATCTGCAGTATTTATCAGCGGCGGATTTAGACAGGAAAAGAATGTCATGTCGTAGGGATAAATTTCCGGTGTCCATAAATCTAAAGCGAGTTCCTGCGAGTTCCATAGATGACCTTTGCGAAAACAAGGCAAAGATTGCATCTTACTAAAAACAACAGGGAATGAGTTTCATTTATATTTTCAGTAAAGAAAATTGGTCTTACCTGCAAAATATTCGATAAGCGCCGCCCACAAATGATGTCACGTTTTGAAAAGGGGTTCCTAAAATTATGAGTTTGACAAGGGCAAGAGAAGAGATAACAAGTGATATGCGTTTTGTTGTGAAAATTTGTTTATGAAAACTAGTGACATTTGACAAAGGGGGGATGGTGAGGTCAGGGTCAGGTGTGATACTTTGTGGCAAAGGAAGGAGGGCATTAAAAAGGTCGAAAAAAGGGTGACACCATTTTGGACAAATTTAAAATGTGCCCCCATTTTGCCATGTCTTTTACGTAGGAGGGGTGTTTGGGAGTTGTGTTTTGGCTAATCCACAGTCTGACGAAGTCAGACAAGACTCAAAAGACTTGACTCTTAGACTCTTTGGCGGTAAACCTTCTATACAATACTTAATTTCAAGCTTTGAAAACGCCTGAAATATGTCTTTAAATGATCCTTTTGTGTGAAACATACAACGTGAATAGAAAAGAAAACTCCATAAAGAATCATTTCTATGAAAGCATTTCGTCACATAAAACCACAGAAAGACTTAGCATTAAGTAAGTGGGAATGGATCGGAAATCTCTCCATGGCAAATTGAATCAATTGCGCTAGCGGAAATGTTTATGCCCAGAGGGCTCCGTTAATTCTGATAAAATCTTGGCAGCTGTATGTACCATTCACACTAAATCACGCAAGAGAGAACGGATATAATCCTGTACATGAAGGGAATGCTTCACGCAAATAGTTTAAACACCATTTTCTTTTTCTCCAGGTTTCCAGAAAGTTAGTGGCAAATCCCAAATTATAAGCACCATGGAGATAAAATATCTTAATTATAAAAGGTTAAGTTTTCTTTTTTTCTTCTTTGCGTTGCAAAACCTTTTTATAACGGAGTTGGCAATTTTTCCGTGGGGTGGGGCAAAGATGTACTCACTGCAAATACAGCAACGTGTATAAGCGGTTGGTGCACCAAAAAAATTGTGGGTCAAAAGAAATGTGTGTGTGTGTGGGGGGGGGGGGGGGGGGGGGGGGAGGGGTAGAAGGCAGTACCTCTGAAGCTGCCTTTTTGCATAGAATTCGGCTATATTATTAGATTTTAACACTGCTGGTTCAATTACCCATTAAAAAATCTTATATGGAATCAAAAATTAAGACGGATGGCCACCGTAGACATCCCCCTTCCTATTCTAAGTTTCATTCTTATGAAACAAGCTGAAAAAAGTCCATTTTTAGAATTTTCAGCTTTTATTTTCGATAAATAAAGCAATCCACTGAGTAAAAATTCACTTTCAATTGATCATTAATTTTCAACTCTGAAAAGTAAAGGGACAGTCTCCGCTTGGACGAACGCTTATGGTGACGTGACAAAAAGCTGAACTTATAAACCTGAGACCATATAGCTGGTTCTAATTTTCGAAAATAACCAAAAACTCCTTTGTATAACAGAATGCTATTCAATCAAATAAAGTGATAAAACAATATGTATGTGTGTTTAACATACAATGCAGTACATAACGGCTACAATATGTAATTACATTTTTAAACAGAATTTAACTCTTATTGTTTACGGAATCAAAAGGAAAATTTGTCAAATCTAGATGTTAGTGAATTCGAATTTCTAACATTCTACTGTATTGGAAAACAACATAACCCACACCCACATTTTGTAAATACATTGCTTTCAAAGCTAGAAGGAAGGCAACTGTTCAGCCCCTAAATGACATGAAGGGTGTAAAGTCAATAGGAAATTTTATGTTTCAGTATCTGATAATTAAGAAACGAAATAGAACCCACGATCAATGTTTCTTAGCGCAACGAAATTATTCTGTTCACAATAGTAAAAATTCCCTGGACAAAAAAACTTCCCAACTGGAAAAAAGGCACGCTTGAAGCAGGATGTATCTTTCAACATGTTTCGACTCTCGATTTTCGCAGGATTTCCCCTCATGACAACATACTGTGGCCATGACAAGATGCTTCTACATGACCAAGTGCACATTTTTAGAAAAAAAGAGAAAAAACGATGGAGCGAAAGCATTGTTTGGCACAAGGACGAAGCGGATTTTTTTAAAATGAATAAACTACTGTTTATAAGAGAGTCACGATGGCTGAATTTGTTCATTTTTTCGGAATAAAACAAATTGCTTAAACAAGGGAAAAAAAAACCCGAAAAAAACACTAAACCCGCCACATGCTATGTTTTGCTGCTTTCAACTTGGAGATAAATTGCCATTCCACCAACTCTTGAGTCAAAGGGATGATAATGTCACTCGAATACAGCGACTGGTACAACTACCAGTGGCGTACATAGGCCTTAGGTGCCCTCCCCCTCCCCCAATTATGACTTACGACAGAAAATTTCAAATCATAATATGAAAAAAGCGCTCAGCGAGAGATGCAAAAAAGACAGTAAATCATGTAAATTTTTGGGAGAATGTTTACTAAAGTGATTTGTTAAGCACGGAAATATGGTTTGTCAAGAGGACAAAACAGATTCCAAGTGTTTACGAACAATTTATTGGTGTTCTCAGCGAATACGACGAAGGATGAAGCATTTGCTTTCTGGAAGAGGAGCTCAATAAAACAAGTATCTTACGGTTGAGGAACGTATTAGTTGTTCGATATGAGCTCCGCTTAGTTTCGCTACTAACTAGAAACACAAAATGACATGTTCCCTTCCACCACATATCAGCGGTAATCTGTGCTGATTCTATGAATGATCATATAAAGTCTTAGTATTTAGCACAACTAAAAACAGCAATTAATATCCTAACTGCGCCATCTATCGGCACATTTTGGATTTATTTTTTCCTTCGCCGAACTAATTCCACTGGCCTCACGAATGTTCTGGGGAAATACCAAGTTACGCTGACCAGTTGTTTTTAAATTAGAGCGTTTTAAAATCGGGACTTCAATTATAATCGCCCTGTGTGTACATATTGATTCCTTACAGGCGAAAAACCGAACGGTACGTTCATTTCCGTTACAATTTGGATGATTCCACCAAGATAAATACTCATCAGAGTGATGAGCGCCAATGAGAGGAACGCTGACAGCGTGTGTGAAAGGTGAAACCACAGAGCTGAATGAAAATATGTATAAGAAAGATGATTTACTCTGAATGATTTCACTTTGTGCGTGGATGTACATCAAAAGTGACACATTATAAATCACGCTTAACGCACTGTAGATCAAGGAATGGAACGAAACTTTTATCTTGATGGGCAAAGTAACAAGTTGGAAAAGCGAGCTGAACTGAAGACTTAACTTTTCTAAAGATAGGGGAATAGAAAAAATTAATATTCCGAGGGAAAACGAAGCACGTAACCTTGATCTTTTCAAAAGACACAGGAGACACATTGGCTCTTTCAAAGAGGAATATTGTGTCGTTCCCAGTGACGGATTTAACATGTCGAAAAATATTGCAATTGCGAAGGGCCCACAAACGACAGAGGTGTCAAAAGAGGTTCAAAAATGCACAAGCACATGACAAATGTTTTATAGTTCTATAATAAACAAAGATACTCCCAAAACTGCACCGCGACTGGAACACAAGAATTCAAATAAAAATAATAACAAAAAAATAAACAAATTCCAACTCTTCGAATTAAATTCACTAACTCACTCATAAACTGATTAAAGAGAAGGGTCTAATCAAAATAATTTTTCCACAATTTTAATCCAGAAAATTGAAATTTTTTACGTTGCGGTGCAACATTTGGCACAAAAATTTGCGAAGTTAAATTGTGAAAATCAACGCGCGACCTCGAAAACCTAAAACACACTTAAACGATAAAAACGTGATGATCGTGAGTTCAGAGATATGAAAAAGAAACGGACTCGTAAATAGAACAATCGACTATTTGGAACTTCCTAAAAAAGACATAAGCCTTAGATATTAACTCCTACCATCTGATAAACATTTTTTCATCAACGTAAGTTGCACAGAGTTCACCATTGTTTGCCTTCATGTGAATGCAAATGCAAGAGAGATGTTAAAAATGTAAGCGACACTTGAATTCCCAATTAATAAATAGAATTTCAAAATATATTACAACTCGTAGAAAGCGTAAAATTCCAATGCTAGAAAGGTTGTTGTGCACATTTAGAAATTATGACGATTACTATATTAGATACCATTGTTTTTTTCCAAGAAAGGAATAATGAGAAGAAAAGAGGTAAAACACTAGTTGAACAGTCTGCATTGTCCAGCAGTAACCTCCTCACATTTTTTTTTTTTTTTAAACAGAAACACTGACCAACTGACAATTAGTAGTACCTTCCCATTTCAAGATTTACAATCAAATTTACTGTGTCTTTATTTGTATTTTAATTGCAAAAATCTAATGAAAACAGGCGATCGAGTGTATGAAAAATCTTGTTTCGTGAAAACACGAAAGAGAGAAAAGTGGATATTTGGAAGAGAAACGTTGTTGGAAAATTTTATTTCAGTGACACAATACAAAACAGGAACGATAGGTTTTACAAAGGAAGGAGGGTCTTTTTTCTTTTCTTTTCTTTTTTTAGAAAGCCCTGTCGTGAATATAATCGATTAAGTCACAGAGAAAATTCAAATGTAATATTTTTTATGTTAAACATGAGCTGAAGATCTATCACAAGTAATGAAGCAGATTAGAGCTATAAATTCCAAGGTCACTGAGCTTTTTTTTTGAACGGCAAATAATTCTGCTAGAGGTATCTCGATCGACGACGAATCGGTCTTCATTATCCTAATTAGGGATGCACCGAGTAGCATTTTACCGAGTAGCCGAGTACCGAGTACTCGGCCTTTCACTACTCGGCCGAGTACCGAGTTGCCGAGTACCGAGTACCAATTGTTTTTTAAAAAATCATTGACATAGAGCGGTACAGGGTTAGAAATCATTACAAAATTTTACTGGTCTTCTCGACCAGTGAGCAGGAATATATGCTGGTTAACAGACAACATCACTGGTCCACCTTAAATCATTAATCACATTTTTTTTCTTTAAAAAAAATGGTGGTCCTTGGATTGTTTTTATGGTGATTCGCGGCGAGTTTTACTGGTCTGGAACCAATGGACCAGTAGTAAATTCGAACCCTGACATATGAACTGATGATTGGAATGGACCTCTATATGATAGTTCTTAGAACAAAAATCCCACTGAATTTAACTTATGCATTGTTTAAAATATTTTATTTATTTTGTCAAAAATTTTAGAAAAAAGTTATTTTTAAAATGAATAAATATTAAGTATCAATTAAGTTGGAATTATATTAATCTATTATTGATTAGTTCTAATTCTCTAAACTTGTTCGTCAAAAAAGTTCGTCAACTTTCTGGCAGTGCTTTGATGAAGTCTCAAATGCACAAGAAAATGTCAATAGTGAAAATACCAACACTGAATTCGAATACGAAGAGATGTTAAAGAAAGAGATGGAGTCTTTTTTTTCTGGAGAATTACTAAATAGAACAAATAGTCCTTTTGCTTGGTGGAAAAAAAATAAAAGTTTCCTATCTTATGCACTAGTGCACCTTCAACTAGTGTGTACAGCGAGAGGGTTTTTTCCGAGGCAGGTTATATTTGCAGCAGTCTGAGGAATAAGCTTTCACCAGAAAATGCTGAAAGATTAGTCTTTTGCACCATAATTTAAGATACAACAATTTCAATTATTAAAATATTTTACTGGCATTTTCCCTTTTTTTCATTAAATATTAGACAATCTTTTTCTAACCCTAATAAAAATGACTTAATTTTACTTCTCTGTGTTATCACTATGCCACAAGTTTGAATCTGCAAAACCATGATTTTAAAAATTCGTAATCTAAATTTTTAATGATTAGAAATATATTGGAATATGACTGAAAGTTTCTTTTTAATGAGTTTATTAATATTCATCTTAAGGATCACTTGGACTGTTCTTGACCAAAGGTAAGTTCCCCTACACCAATATGCGATATGAAAAAGTTAATTACATTTGCACATTCTTAGTTAATTTTCATACTTATTTGGTATTATAACTTTTTAAAAACTTATACGTAGAATTCAGTCATATTTTATAAATATATTAATTGCAAATGATTGCATTATATATATATTTGCATATTTTTAATTATTGAAAAACGTGTCTTGAACTATTCAATTTTCTACAACTACTCGGTATCGGCCGAGTACCTGATCCAAATTTGGCCGAATACCGAGTACTCGGCAAATTGGCCGAGTAGGCCGAGTACCGAATATTTACCGAGTACTCGGTGCATCCCTAATCCTAATATTATTTTTAAATCGCGAATTTACCCCAACATGCATTGTCAATAAGAAATCGTTATCTTCTCCACATAACTGTCAATTTTTTTATTCCCATATTTCGTTAAATAATTAAGAAATATATATATCAGCACTCATCCATCTTGGAAAGAACTGTTTATGTAATACTTGGTCCGAAAATTCCCCCTTATTTCAGGAGATTGACTTCCTGTCTTTTCTAATGGCAGGGTTGTCCACAAAGTAGGGCTGCGACATCGATGTCGATGTTTTGAAAACATCGATGTTTTTGTAAGAACATCGATGTTTTTACCATCGATGTTTGATGGTCGATGTTTTTTCCAACATCGATT
>JAXGGA010023582.1:0-13240 GCA_038373865.1 Uloborus plumipes | reverse complement strand
TTTTTTTTAAAACATTTTGAACAGTTTTGAATTAAAAAAGTGGTTGTGCGGGGAAGAAAGGGGAAGGAGGGTGAACCTGACAAATCTATAAGCTCATGCCAGCTCACTTTAAACATATTCATGCTTGTTTACTACTTTTAGACCATCACGAGCAAGAGAACTTAGTATTTAAATAAATAGAATCTAAAAAATATCATTTTTTCCTATACAGTTTTATTCAAAAATTCAAAAAAATATGATCCCATTGAGATCCCAATCTAAAAATTTGTTCAAACATAGATGAAATACACAAGAATTTTTGAGAATTTTTTCAAAAAAATTCATTATATGTTTTTTGAGAAATTTAAATTTGAAATTTAAATTTAATTTTTTGAAAAAGAAAATTTTTATCAAATTAGTCATGTTGCATATTCGATTAAGCGGCAACTAACGTACTTTAAAATGCCATTTACCAAATCCTTCTATCTATATTTGGTGCCGAGTTATGGTCCCTTTTATGTACCCTTATCCATGGAAAAACGAGGGTTTTTCCAAAGTTCAAAGTCTCATAAATGAAAAAATAATTGAGATAAAAATCCAAAAATTTAGACTTTTGATTACCTCAAGGGGTACAATTGATGAGCCAAATGTGAAAGAAATACAAAAATGTAAGGTAAAATTTTTCTCAGATTTTGGATCACTTGACGTGGAATGACCCTGAGGTTAAAAAAGATATGGTGAATTAACGATACGAGTAGACGAAAATCGAAATGAAAGGGGATTCCCCCCAACTTTTTTAAACAGTTGTTCCATTAAAGATTATAAGATCAATAATATTTTATAATATACAAAAACCACATCCTGTAAAAAATTACCCTAAAAATTTTTTTTTCTTATTTAAATTGCTTATAACGCATTGCACAAAAGAGGCGACCCACAAAAATACGTTTTACGAATTAAAAAAAAAACATATCTTCTAAAAATGCATTAAAAGAATCAAATAAAAGACTGTATGAAATGAATTTAATAGCCCGAGTGTCCAGCTAGATCTCTACGCACACCTTTAATTCTGTAAATTGGTTTATTTTACAGTGACTCTCTTAATACAGAGAAAGTTTCGACACAACACACAAACAACTTCACTAGTTGGTTTCAATACCGTTAGATTAGTATACTGAATACGGGTATTTCATGACATTTTTCAGTTTCGCCAATTCAGTATTTGATAAGGTAAAGTAACGATGTTCTCGGTATTAGCAGAAAATAATGAGCATTTTTAATAGAAGAGTTTCCAATTTTATGTATTAGATATAACTGGCACAGACAATTACCCAGCTGAAGGCAGATGTTATTTAAGTGAAGCTTCAAATGCCCAAAAACAAAAAAAAACAAAAAAAAAAAAAAAAAAACTGATAGCTAAAGTAAATTTAGCACATCTGTCTTCAACTCGGTTCTTGTCCACACCAGACTGATAAGTCCAAATAAGGACGAAACTGCACTCTCTCGTTGACATAATTCGGCTGTCGATGTATTGCACGTAGTTCTGCCTCATCCCAGGCTCAAGAGCGGTAAATTACTGCTTAAGTACCCAAGGTTTGTATTAAAGCTTACAAGTTGAACCATACTAATGTGGCGACTTCTTAATAATTCACTTTAGCTGCCTGTTTTTTGGTTGTTTCAGCTTCACTGAAATAACATTTGCCTTCAGTTCGAATATAGTCTAAGGCAGACTGAGGAGTCCAAAATAGGAAGAAACTGCAGTATGTAGATGTTATAACTGGGCTGTCTGTATATTGCATACATACAAGTGATTTGATTATTGTGGGAGTTCTCATTTTTTAAGGTTGGCTCTAAAACAATATGAAGCAAACCTTTAGAAGGGGGTTCTCAATATACTTTTCACAAAATAGGCAGTTTTACTGTATTGTTATTTTGCATAATATCCAGTTTCGTACATAGCGCCCCAGCAGCCCCCACGGCGCGTTAGGCGCAAGAGGTTTGAGGGAGTACGATCTAGAAAAATAGCACTGTGAGTTGCACGGAAAAAATATATTTTATATTTTAATAGGAGGGTCTGGGGCGCACTTACAAATCTTATCTACGTAAGCTACTGATAATGTCCCGGCATTATATCTTTTATGGAAATTAGAGGGTATCCCAAGGTACTATTTATATTTTCCTTAAAAATGGATATTTAATAGCTTGAAGTACATTAAATGAAGGGCATGTGTACTGAAAAAAAAAGCTGTATAACTTTAAAATTTGTGTTTATTAGAGAAAATAGCAGAAATAATGAACGCTTAAAAATAGAAAACAGAAGTAGTATTACGTTTCTCTAAATGCATAAATTTGAGTACATTTAGTTCAGATTTTAAACAGGGATGAAATTAAGATCAGTATTTCAAACAATTTACTCTTACAATCAGCACTGTTTTAAGAGTTGTTACTTGCAGCTACGCGTTTTGCTAGTCCACGAGTCATTCACAAGTGGAACTACCCATTATTTTAGAGCATTAGATCTGGACGAAAATCAAATATCTTCAAAAATATGTAGATTTTCTCATGATTTATTTGTTTGTATGAAAATGCTTAAACAATTCAACTCAACAACGTTTGGTTGAAACATTGCCCACGTGTTAGGTTCTGTCTTCTTAGATAGCTAAACATTACAGCATCCGACGACTATGCGTGTGGACAGTCGGACAGTTTTCTTGAATATGGGTTTGTCTTGTTCAAAACGGGACCTAAGCAATCTTAAGCATTCATTCTATAAAGCGTACCGATAAACATTTTATTCATTTGTAATAAGCAGGTGGAAAACTGAGTGTAAGTACATTATATTCAATGAAAAGTTTTCGGAAAGGTTTCATGAAATAAAATGTGGATTATTTATTAAGGGAAAATAAAAAATGAAAAAAATTCAAAATTATACTCTTCCATATGAAATTATTACCATAGATGCCACTTATCAGTACTGAATGTCAGATTTTTCAAAGAAAAAAAACTGGTATATAAATTTCTGTCGATGAATTGAGTGGACAAATCCGTCGGCCTATCTTTTAAAAGACGAAATTTTTACAGTACTTAAAAGCCGTACCCATGAGGGATCACACATGAATAAAAAAGAAAATACCGAGTATACCGCCTAGCTCAAAATGCAATTTACATTTCATCAAAAAATAGTTTTTAATTACTGTCATAAACGATACTCAAAATACGAGTTCTGGAAATAATTTATTCCCTAGTTTTCAACTGAAGAGTCAGTCCTACTCATTTATCAAAGGCGTGTGCTAGTAAATTCATATTCTAATTACCTATATTAACTTAAAGCTGGGAGTGTAAGACGACACGATACTAGGACATAAGCCTTTTGGATAATCTCTTCGTAAGGCAACAAGGATGCGTAATCCCTGGTGCATTTCTAAATACCTAGTGCAGTGTTAATTGCATTTCGCCCTTTTATGGCGTTGCAGACATATGTATTCTGATTATGTAAACAGAACTTTGTTCCAACGAAGTTACTTTTATGCATAAATTGGTTAAAGTTTTGGAGAAGAGCTTGCTATGATATATAACTGAAATTACCATTTGATAATTTAAGTTATGGAAGAAACAGTAATAAGAATTTTAATTGGTATGTGTAGGATAATTAATAAAGCAAAGTCTTTTTTTTCCTAAAGAGTAGACACAAGTATTTAATGTCGCACGAACGTAGCATTTACGTTATGCAAAAATATAAACATCAGAATCACCAGCCCAGCAAAAAAAAAAAAAAATGCTGAAAAGCTTTTAAAAATCGTCAGATAACGTAAGCATATTTGGGACATTCTACAAACAGAATAGCAACAGAAAACTAACAGAATTTTTTTTGTGATTTTTCTGCAGATTATATTTAAAACAAAATGCAGGTTTTTTTGCTCACGGAAATGTTGCAGAAATCTTTAAAAAAACTTTAAAGTTTTTTAATTTCGCTTTTTCTGAAGATTACTTTTGCTGGGAGTTTACTCCAGAGTGACCTGACTGGCACCAGTTCATAGAGAAAAATGTATCAGTTCCTGGAAATTTTCACGTGTACACGCAAAAGAATGTCCTAAACAAAAATTGAATACATAAAACAAAAAAAAAAAAAAATAAAATAAATAAATAAAATAAAGAAGTAGAAGTTTCCCTTCATGGCATTTTCTGGTTTTTCTCAAACCAACTTAAACTTGCAGCCCGAAACATAACAGATGTACATTTTAAACAGGTGCTATTTTATTTACATCAACGTTAAACTTACTATTACTGAACACATTTTTGATAATATTAGTACTTTCCAGTGCGTTATTTTTTAACTCGCAAATTTATTTCAAGGTGGTAAAATCTGAGAGGCAGCAATTTATTCCAGAGTAATTAAAAATCTTTCTAGTGAACCGAGCTTCCGCTTTAAAATGTTTAATTAAACTTAGCGGATTATTTGAACACATCATTGCTTTTAAAAATCGTCATAATTAGAATCATGTTTTTTTGAAGCTTCAAGTAGTGTAATATTTTGATTTTCTGCGAAAGTTAATTTTTTGTTGAAAGTAAATTTAAAATGCTTTAATTACACAATAATAGTGGTCACTGACCGATACAGAATAAGCTATCCGTAAATTAGTTTGTACGTTAACATTTTCGTCAGAAAACATTGCCACTTACATATTATTTTAAAAACACCTATTTTTTTTAAAAATGTGCTTTTAGTATTTAGTTAAAAGCAAGTAACGTTCAAAAACTGCAATTTCTAATTGGATTTTTATATTTACTTTTTACTTCTCATTTGATTTCATTTTGTCATTGGGAAATTCTGTATTAGTTAACGCATGAATTGATACGCAAAACACGCTACAAAGACTCCAAACATGATTGATCCATGTATTACTGCATAAACTTTATGAAAAACATGGACTTTGGCGACCCCTTTTCAAGTGGTCAGAGACGTTTGACCCACGCGGCGTGGTCCTGGGTTTGAATCGCGGCTAGGGCATGGATGCACTTTCTCTCTCCTGTCCTTGTCCTTTCTTTGTGTGAATGTGTTGTTATGCTGTGAATGAATGCCCACCTTATAAACGGGTCCCTGTGGCATATGTGTGAACTGCAGAAGTCGGACTTCACACCAAATTACGATGCAGTTGGAAAAGTGAAGCAGTGCACTCCAAACATGATTGAATCATGTATCACTGTATAAACTTTATAAAGATCATTGATTTTGCCATCCACCTTGTCAAGTAGTCAGAGAAGTTAGACCCAGATGGCATGGTCCTGGGTTCGATTCTGGGCTAGGTACTGGATGCATCTCTCCTGTCCTTTTTGTCCCTCCTTTGTGTGAATGTGCTGTTGTGTTGTGAATGGATGCCCACCCTATAAACGGGTCCCTGTGGCATATGTGTGAACTGTAGAAGTCGGAATTCACATCAAATTACAGGACAGTTGGAAAAATGAAGCAGTGCACTCCAGCTTATTAGCCTGGCTGGTACAAGATAACAACATCAACAACTTGGACTTTACTTCTAAATAATGCAAATCAATCTTTGAATTTTTCCAAAATTACCTTCAAAATGTCTCCTTTTTTTGACTCAGTAATGCATTGTAAAAAATAGATGTTTTTACTGTATAATACAGCTAATTTTACAGTAATTTTACAACAATAAACTGAAATTGCTCATTCTACAATAGCAGACTGTAAAACTGCTAGTTTACAGTTATAAACTGTAAAATTACTAGTTTCACAGTTTATTACAGTGCATTTTACAGTTTTAAACCGGAACTTTTGCTGCTATTATACTGTAAAAACAAGTTTTTTTGCAGTGTGAACGTGTCTTATACGACACATCCGTTACTGAGCAAAAACACATTTGTAATAGTATTTTTGGAAATGTTTCAAAATGTATTTCATTATATAGAGGTAGAGTCTATCTTCTTCACAAAAATGTATGTTCTGAAACAAAGAGCTAACTTACCTGATCACCCTACAAGGTTGGAACAAAAAATACTACAAAGACTCTGGAGTCTTTATAAGGTGTTTTGTGCAACAACTGAAACGGCTGTCACCGTGGATTTGCCCTACATAATTGTACTCCGTGATTATTCGTACTGAATGTGGCGTCAGCAATATGAGAGCTGACTTCTTTTTAATAATCTCTTCTCTTAAAATACATTTTGAAATTATTTTTACTCGTTGATATTTTTCGATTGTTATTATGAGCATTGTCGTAGGAGCATGGATATAGCTAGGTATCGAAAACAAATTAGCGCTTAATAAGAAGTTAGAAAAAATAAAAGAGCTGTTTAACGTTCGCAATAAGGGTAAACCTATAATTTTTTAAGTTTCTGTATCAGTTTAAAAGCTAATTTGTTTGTTTGCACCAAAACTAAAACGGTAAGCATAAGCGATGATTCCTAAAATCAAATCCATTTCATTTTTTTTCCACGAAATATATTAAAATGAATTTATTTGAACTGCTTAACCTATTTGTTTGTCTGTTTGAAAAAAAAAAGATTTTTAAATTTTTTTTTTGATCCATTTTTTTATTTATTTAATTATTTTTATTATTGAGGTTTTAACTTTTTGGCAGTAACTTGTATTGTTAAAGATTACTTTTGCCCAAATTTCTTACTGCATAGATAACTTAATTTTTTTTGAGGCTTTATGTACTAAGGTATAACTTTAAAAATATATATTACTATTTATGAGCGTTTTTTTACTATAATATATAGTATAAATAAGACATTTGAAAAGACGAACTGAAAATTCATTAAAAATTGTATTTTGAACAATCAGGTAGAAATGAAGAATGTAAATTTGAAAAGATGACGAAAGAAAGGAAAAACTTGAACTAATTGAAAAACAATGTTTGAAAATCCGGCTGCAAATTATGACTGTGATTATTTTTTTGGCAGACAAATTCATACTTTTTAACATAAAATTTATTTCACTATAAGAAATTTCTTTTCATGACATATTTCCTGGTTGCTACAACTTTAATCTTTAAGACACAGAAAATGACATGTGCTGATTTTACTTCTGAATTGCTTGTGAGACAACTAAGGATTTATGTGAAAGTTTATTAGACAGAATACTTATCTCCAAGAGAAAGCCGCTTGTTTCACAAAAACAAATCCAGCAATCGATGTAGTAAGTTAATTAACGCGACAGCAACGTTTCAGTACTTATCACAGTTCTTGACAATAAATGATCAAGCTTTTTTCTCAAGTGATCTACTAAATTAGAGCTGTCAACGTTTCGGGTTTTTTTAGGGTTTATATTCTTCAATCTTTCCCTGTTTTTTACTGAGTAAATAATAATTGCTGAGAAAATAACTGACAAAGGTATTTTCTTACTACGCGCCTGCCATTAATAGAAGAAAAATGAAAATAAATAAATAAAGGAATTTAAGAAATAAAAAAAAAACGGAAGTGTCTGAAAATGGAAAAAATAGTGTGAACGGAAAAGCATTGCTTATGTATTTCGTTCCTTTGTTTTTTGACGAATTTTACACACACATACAAAAAAAAAAAAAAAAAAACATGTATACACTGTAAATTTCCTTCTGGCATTTTTTTTTTTTTTGAATCTCATCATTTACCATTCTATAATAAACTTTAATTTATTTATTTTAATTAACTCATTTTTTATAATTTTTTAATATGTTTTTCCAGTAAACTCAGATTATCTACAGTACAGATTATCCGCGGATCTTTCATGCTTTTTAGCCTACTTTCCCGTTAAAAATAAAAGAAAGACGAAAAAAGTATTAAAATTGGCTTAATGCATCTAAAAAATATCGCCAAGTTAAAAAAAATATCGCCAAGTCCAAAAAATATCGCCAAGTTAAAAAAATAAAAAGGTAAAATGAATATCGAAAAATTAAAAATTTGAAAGTAGGGTATTGAGATGTGGAATTTGTGTGTCGGTCTGTCTGTCTGTCCCCCCTAATAACTTTTGAATGAATATTCCGATTTGGACAATCTTTTTTTTTTGTTGGAAAGATCTCGGCGAGTACAGCTCATTCCCATATTTGATTTTTCGATTTGAACAATTTTTGGTTCAACTTTGAGCCGTTCAAACAACCTGTCCCGCGATGCTAACTTTTTAGTTAACAGTCCGATTTGAACAAACTTTTTTTTGTTCGAAAGATCTTTTCAAGGATACTTCATTCCTGTATCTACATTTTCGATTTGAACAATTTTTCGTTCAACATTGAACCGTTCAAGCAACCTTTCCCCCCTAATAACTTTTGAATGAACATTCCGATTTGAACAAACTTTTTTTTGTTGGATAGATCTCGGCGATTACAACTCATTCCCATATTTGATTTTTCGATTTGAACAATTTTTGGTTCAACTTCGAACCGTTCAAACAACCTGTCCCGCGATGCTAACTTTTGAGTGAACAGTCCGATTTCAACAAACTTTTTTTTGTTCAAAAGATCTTATCAAGGATACTTCATTCCCGTATTTACATTTCCGATTTGAACAATTTTTCGTTCAACATTGAACCGCTCAAGCAAGCTGTCACCCCTAATAATTTTTGAGTGAACAGTCCGATTTAAATAAACTTTTTTTTTGTTCGAAGGATCTCAGCAAGGATACTTCATTACAGTATTTAAATTTTCAATTTGAACATTTTTTCGTTCAACATTGAACCGTTCAAGCAACCTTTCCCCACCTAATAACTTCTGAGTGAACCATCCGAATGGAATAAACTTTTTTTTGTTTGAAAGATCTCGGAGAGGTTCATTCCCTTATTTCGCTTTTTGGTTTGAACCATTTTTCGTTCAATATTGAACCGTTCAGAAAAAAATTTAACATTAGCGCCTACGGGGAATTTAAGTTGAATGTTGATCCTGGAACTTAAAGTCGGATTTCCTTCAAACTAACTTTGTAAAAAAATGGTTTTGATAAATAATGTTTGTAAAGTACTTTTCTGAATAATCTTCTGTGAGGACTCTGATTCCGACTCCGACTCTACAAACATGGCGGAAATGCAGACTCAGAAAAAAAATGACTGACTGTGCAGACGATTTTTTGTTTAATAATTCATTTGTGTTATTTTATTTATTACTATTATTTTTTTTTTGGCAGACGATTTTTTTTGTAACAAAAGTGTTTCATTCACGAGGGCATTTTATTTTTTATTTATATTTAACAACTGGCAACGGTTTAAAAGTGAAAATCGAGACATTTTATCGACGGACGAGTTTTTTTTCCTTTCTTTGATAAAATGTGTTTTGATGTACTTTGTACTTTTAAATTTTTTTTTTTTTTTGAAAACGATTGAGGAATTTTTCTACGGAAGAACTGTAACAGTTACATTCTTTAAAAGGTGCGACAAAACTTCATTTATTCATTTATTTACTTTTTATGTCTCTATTTCATCTGATGAGAGGGGTATATTTTGCTTTTAGAAATCAGCTTTAAGTGCTAAAAAGGTATGTTTGACATAATGCTTAGTCTCAGATGATCAAGAGAATAATGATCAGATGCTAGAATGCCGATGTCGATGTACGGGAAAGTAGGCTCGTTTAGTTCTTGACAGAACTTCTTGTTATTTTTTATTTTTTATTGTGTTAATTTACTGCATGGAGAAGAAAACGAACATGTTATTGGTCATTTTTAGATTTTGAAGATATTTTTTACATTCAATGTTATCATTTTTAGCTACACTGTTAAAAATTTTCCTGAAATTTTACGGTAAAAGTTACTGGCATCCATGTTGCCAGTAACTTTCACCGTAAAATCCAATTTTACTGTAAAATTTCACGGTAGAGAAAAATAGAGTTAAAAAATGCAATATGCGAGCAGCTAGGATCGAACCCAAGACGCGGTTATCTCACTTCGCTTCCCTATCCACTGTAGCAAATAAACCACACATGGCGAACAGAAATTAAGTATTACGTGCTTCGCTCAGTAAGTCACGTGGTTTATCAACTGGCGCTGTAATCGTTTTTTTTATGGTACAATTTACTGTAAATGTTTTCGTTACTGTAAATGCAACATTTTACAGTAATATTTACCATAAAAGTTTCCTGAAGTTTTAACAGTGTAATATTTAAATACTGTCGGCACCAATTAAACGAATACTGTCGGTTCCGAGAAATATTATTTGTTTAAGTGGGGTATTCGTTTAAGCGGGGATCTTTAACGTTGCGTCTATGGCAAGAGAAATATTCGGTTCTAGAATATTTTATTCGTATAAGCGGGGTATTCGTTTATCCGTTACCCGATGGGACGACAGTATCTGTTTTATGATTGACTTTATTTAGCTATTGCAAGTACTAGTGTCGCTTTTGCCTATTTTTCGGATTACCCTTTGCATTCGCTTATCCGTGGTTATCGTACCACCCTATTCCGAGTATAATCGGGAGCTTACCATTTTCACCTCATGCAAACATACATATTAGAGAAGCTATGAAAATAAATGATTTAAGTGAAACAAAAAATCTAACATTTTATTATATAATATTTAATGATGAAATCTTTAAAAAGGATCCGAAATTTAAGTCTACTACTGTCTGTGTATATGTATACTAGCTGATTCTTATGCAACTCACCCATTCTACGGCAGGAATGCAAAAACCCTTTTGAGTAGATTTTTTTTGAATAACAGCAAAGATGCGACTTGTTTGTTTGTTTTTTTTCTGATAGTGGTGAAGAGATATTTAAAATGATATCTTAATTTTGAAGTTTGATGAAGTATTAAGGAAATTATGGGGTATCCGCAAAAAATACATTTGAGAAATATGATGCTGCAATTTAGCATGTTAAAATAAAGTTTTGTTTTTCTAATTTCAATGTAACATCACAATTGTGGTTTATAACCCAACCCTAAATGAGTTAAGTTTACACATAGAGGCTTGGATCAAAATTCGGAGAAAAGTTTGCCTTTCCAAAGCTACATTTTCTGTTTCATGAGACAATCGAAACAATGACATTTGGGTTATTAGCAGAACGCTCTTACATATTAAACCAATAGCCTCCTGTTCGACATGCTATACTGAAGCAATGTGCTGTAAAGTAACGAATTAAATTGACATCTATGCATTACTTTTGGTAATATATATATAGATCTTTTTGAGATATCCTACTATTTATCGTTAGCATTAATACCTTGTTTCCAGATTTTAGCAATAACAGAACTGCAGTTTAGAATTCTGGAATGGGTTTAGATTATGTATTCACCGAAATTTGGATTAGAATTCTGCTGGAGAAAATAAGTCATTAAAACAATATTTTTCGGCCCTTAGGGGTTCGAACCTTTGCAGTCTAGTACGATGCGATATCTCATTCCTAGTAACGATTTTCATATGTGTAAGCTCATTTCAGTTGCATTGAAAAAGCCGTTCCTTTCAAGGCCTAAACAAGTGTATGCTATAATCTGTACGTTTTGTGTGTCGTTATTTTTAGTTTTAATTTTCTGCACAAAGGTATTGTTTTACTTTTAGTATAAAGGAGATTTTTAACTACCAATAAAGCAATGTAAAATAACTAAAGTAAAGGTTTTAATCATTGTTTCTTATTTTCTGCTCTAGATTCTTTTAATGGAACACTGCTTTGCTAAGTACGAAAGTTGTATCTACACTTTTTAACAAAATTGAGTTATTGAAACCAGGTGGCTCTTTGTGACATATTTTACCTAAATACAAAATTATACAGTCATTTAAGAAGGGGAAATATCTTGTAAAAAATTCTGAAAAAGTATCATCCGTTTCAAATTCATGGTGGCGCAAAACTTTAAGAGCAAGAATCTGAGAAACTGTCACGAATAGCATTATGAGGTGATTCATGACCTTTCAGATTTTTTCCAAAAAAAAAAAAAAATGTTTATTATCTTATGGAAAGACCAAATCCAGAATGTTTTGTTCTAAAGTTGAGTTGTTTAGTTTTGATGGATCCATAAAGGTGAAGGTGCGGCATCAAAAATGAAGCGGATTTTCACGACATGGAAGTTGCTTTGAGCCAAAACTCTTACCAGGAACTGTTGTACTCCAACTTTCTTTTTGTATATGGAATATAGAAGGTTGAAACTTTACAAAATGAATGTTAAATTTGAGGTAAGATGTTGCCGTAAGGTCAGTGAAGGCCCTCAAAACAAGGCATTTTTGACGTTTCTTAGCGTTTTTGAGGTCCAAAAACAGCTTCTACATTTCAGTTGCCAAGGCAAAAGTAGTGTCGTTTGAAAGGCCAGTGTAAAAAAAATAATGCATAAATAACCGAAGAAGGTTCAACGTGTTTTTGGTTGCGTAAGGCCGAAATATGAAAAATGTCATATTTTATCGATATTCAAACGGTCATAACTTCCTCTGCCAACAACATATTGAAGTACTTTTTTGCCAATGGCATACTCTATTCTTTGTCTTAACAGAACAGTTGAGTTCTTTGAGGCGAAATGTAAAAAACATTTTTACAAAAAATGCACAGGAAAAAATACATTTTTTGTAAAAAAAAAATACATTTCGCCTCAAGGGACTCAACTGCTCTGTTAAGACAAAGACTAGAGTATGACATTGGCAAAAAAAAATTTCAATATATTGTTGGCAGAGGAAGTTATGACCGTTTGAATATCGGTAAAATATGACATTTTTCATATTTCGACCTTACGCAACTAAAAGCACGTTGAACTTTCCTCGGTTATTTGTACACTATTTTAAAGTGCTTATACTGGTCTTTCAAACGACACTACTTTTGCCGTGGCAACTGAAATGTACAAACTGGTTTTAGACCTCAAAAATGCTGAAAAACGTCAAAAATGCCTTATTTTGAGGGCCTTCACTGACCTTACGGCAACAACTTACCTCAAATTTAACATTCATTTTGTAAAGTTTCAACCTTCTATATTCCACATGCAAAAAGAAAATTGGAGTTCAACAGTTCCTGGTAAGAGTTTTGGCTCACAGCAACTTCAATGTCTTAAAAATCCACTTAATTTTTGATGCCGCACCTTCACCTTTAGGGATCCATAAAAACTAAACAACTCAACTTTAGAACAAAGCATTCTTGATTTGGTCTTTCCATAAGATAATAAACATTTGGTAATTTTTTTGAAAAAATCTGAGACGTCATGAATCACAGGCGTGACACTCTCTCAGATTCTTGCTCTTAAAGAGTTATCTCAGTTTGAGCTCGACTGCAGATACCATTTTTGCGCTTAGCACGGCAGAATAGTAGTTTACATTTGTATCGGGGGTTACGCATGAGATTAGTCAGCATTAGTTTCTAATTAAAATTATTTCTTTTAAAT
>JAXGGA010023581.1:0-13243 GCA_038373865.1 Uloborus plumipes | reverse complement strand
AACTCGTTGCAAACCAAAAAAGGAAAGCTTGCACGAGAGAGCCTCCAAAAGATATCCGATTTGACAGGAATCGATCGTCGGAAAGAACACGGTACAAATGAACGAAAATGTAAAGGATTACAAGAGTACAGTGCACCAAATGATCAAACATGCTGCATGCAAAAAACCTGTTTCCAAGACTCATTCAAAATCATTTTTATCTCTTGAATGCATGGTGTAGCCATTTGGCAACAAAACTATTTTTGATTAGAAAGTGGGGAAAATTTAGAGCAAAATTTTTGTAGATATTTTTCCATGTTTTCTTATTACATTGTAAAACACATATATATTAAAAAAAAAAAAAAAAGCATGCAGTGTAGGGTTAAGCTTTGGATCTCTGAGGTTCGGATTTCAGAGGTTTCCCTCTGAGGGGGACGTGTCCCCCCCAATATTTTGAATTGAGCAAAAGTCCCTCTCGGTATTTTGGAATTCTTATATTCGAGAGAAAATAAAAAGGTCGGATCTATCGTTTCTGTATAAAAATTAAATTAGAATTACAGCACGAACTAAAATTCTAAAAACTTCCTTCTCTATTGCACTTGATAAACCATCTGTGAATTGATCAGTTTCCATCCTTACCCGAGCAATTATTCTTCTCCTAGAAACAAAATCCGTTAAAACGCGGGAATGAGAAGATCCAATCCCTCCATTCAACCATCGACACTTTCCCTTCTTCTGACCACCCGACTGCTCGGGCATTGGAAATAATACACAGTCCAGTCCCATTAATGGGACCCAGTGGCGTAGCAAGAGCAAAATTGAGACTGGGCGAATAAATTTTGCGAGGCCCCTGTCCCCCCCCTCCTCTCTACGTTCTAAGATTGATTCCAGATCAAGTTATTCAACTATTCTAAAAAAAAAAAAACACGTATTTGTTGTCAATCGTAAAAATTACAATATTTTACATTTTAAAAAGTATTTGATATAAAAACGTACGATACGAAATAATTACATATATTTTGGGGGTAGTTTGAACTGCTTTGAAATGCTTGATTTATGTGATGTATTTATCCTCTGGGATGGGAAGGTGCAAAATTCTTAGAGAGACGGCACAAAACTTTATTATCCGACTATAACATTATAATACGGACGAGCACATCACATTAGAACGAAACTCAAACCCCCGAGAACCTTCGGTCGCGGTCGACCGAGCCCGCTTCGATCGAGGTTCTCGTGTCGATGCACGACAATTTATATATTTTTTTGTCACAATATTTTGATGAACTATAAAATAAATTTATAAATTATAAAACTGCAAATAAGAACTTTTTCATTTTAATTTTATTGATAGTGCGCCGTAAAAGAGCGGTTTGATGTTGCACCCATCAAGTGCGACTTTTTTGGCACCGCTGATTTGTTTCAGGAGAAAAAACAGACTTGAAATCAAGAAATTCTACTCATTTGATCAAAAATTCATCTTCACAGAATTAGCATCAACGAAGGACGGCCCCCGAATAAAAGAGAGGAGGTGGGAGCATTTTCAACAGTGTGTGAATGGTCTGTGCCGGGCTCAGTTTAGAAATTCTGAGACAGTGGCCCCTCCAATTTGCAGAGTTTGCTTTGCCGGTACAATACGAGGAAATAACCGTCGAGTTACAATTGTAATTTTCTTCTCTTTTTTTTCAGTTCACTTGCATGGCTGTGGGCTATAGTGTCATTCAATCTTTATTTTACTCGTGCCACATACACATTACAACTATCCACGTGGGGGTACAATCTGAACTTCACTCATTGACTATTAATTCAGATAGAAAATTGTTTTGCTGTTTTTGTTGATGAATTTATTCGGAAAAATGTTTCCTTATGTTTAATAACACTGATGAAAATTTTTTAGGAGTCCCCTGATCAGGCTATTGGTAAATCAGGTTCTTAGTGTACGAAAACTCGTTTGATACGTTACTTGCTAATTATCTAAAACCATCGATGCATTCATGCTTTAGATTCTAGTTGAGCTTTAGCGGCCTTCCGGCATCGTGCTGCAAAATTATTGTGAAAAAAGGGGTCACTAGAATGGCAGAGACCGATGAACTTGTCGGGAGGCCATGAAGCAACCGTTAATAAACGTAGGGTGACCAAAAGTGTTTTCTTTCTTTTTTTTTGGGTGGAGGGGAGGGGGGGAGCACATGCCTTGAATTTCAGGAACTCGGGCAGAACTCCTGCCCCCCTCCCCCTCACACACATTCTCGGATTTTTCGCTTAGATTTTGAGCAAGAAAACACATTATCTCTTAATTCCCTCAAATTGATCCACCTATTCTCATCCAAGATACAATGTAGGTCTGCTTCCTGAATTTCAGTGCGAATGTTTTGTTGGTAAATCACTGCTTTCCTCACAATATGGAAAGTCGAAAAAATATAACTGATCTGTCTGGAACTGTTACATAGAAGAAAATATAGTCTTAAAAAGAAAGGGAGTTTTGAAGGAATCCAAAAAAAATCTTAAATGAAGGAGTATTGGAGGAGTTTTGACGGAGTGTACCAACCCGGACACTTTTGAAATGATCCTTTTAGCAACGCAACATGGAGAAGGTCAAGATAAAATCTGGCGCAGAGAGGGGAAGGACATCCCCCAGAGGCCTTGCATTTAACATTATTGGCAATTCTAAGGGCTCTTTTGACCAAAACACTCTTCCAGTGGGCGATTCGGACTGCGGGTGACACAAACGAGAGAAAGCATTCTTTTTGACGACTTTCGTCATAATATTGGAAAAAATCAGGTGCCAAACATTGAAAATTTTGACGGAGGGCCCGAATCCCCCCGCTCTTGACATATGGGTATTCTACTGAGATGAAATGAATGAAAATATCTACAAATGATGTTCTGGGTATTTTCGTGTTGATGTCGGAAAACTCGAGGTTTAAAATTGAGTAATAAGTGTCTATCAAGTTGGGGGAGGCCATTATGCTTTTGCGTTTCCATCTAGCCAGCCTTACAGTTAGCTAGAGATGGATCTTTCTTCGTGAAAAGCGAATCCTTTCATAAAGCATAGTGCTTCTGTCGGTCCAGTACGGCTAATGTCCTATCCAGTAAAGAGTATCATTTTTGGAGGAAATAAATCATTCAAGTTTTACTCATTTTATTGTTTTTGTTATACCATGAAAGATAACAAAATTTCTTGTTAACTCCATATACCTTTACCGGTAAGAGTGAGCACATGGAGTGATTTTTAAGACATCGGTACACAAATTGCTTATGCATTGAAGGAAATACTAATAATGTGCTCTCAAGGGCGAATCTAGGAATTTTTCAAGGGAAGGGGAATTGGTTTTTATAACTTACTTTTTATTATGTATAACTGGTTCGCAAATATTAAGCACAAAAGTTTCGGGCTCGAATTCCGAAACATTTGTGGGGGAGGGCCCCAAACCTCCTTCCCCCAACATTTAAAACTTGTTTAAAAGGTTTTCTTTTTGAGTTTCGACATCGAAAAACTGCCGGGAGCGAGGTCCTCAAAGGCTCCTTTGTATCCGTCCCTGTGTGCCCCTTTATGATTCCACGCAAGCATAAGTTGACTCTATAGAGTTATATATTATACTAAAACTGGTTTTTAGCTGAAATGCTTTTTCGTATTTATTTACAATGAACGTTACAAGATACTTGATTGGAATATTTTTGATGAGCGTATACTAATCAGTATTAAGATGCTTATTTTTCATCGAAGTAACTTCAATTTTTGAATAAGTTAAATAATACACAACAAGAGAAAATTACCTGTATTTTCGTGTTAGCATATTAATTTTTCTTATTTTTGTGTTGCTAAATGATATACATTTTCATGGAATTTGAGTTGTAAAGAAAACGTTCAATAATAGTAATGTTGATAAGCAAAATAGTTTTATTCTAAATTAGAATTATATTTTCAAATAACTAAGAAATAGTTTACGTAGGCTTGTTTAGTTGAGTATTATTTTGATAACCCCCCTGGCTTTGAGAAATCAATGTATTTACATGTAAGTGGGCGTGGTTTTCGCTGTTTTCCGATGAAATTGCATTGTCTTTTCACCCTTTGCCCCCCCCCCCCCCTGGAAAAACTTGAAATGACGTCCCTGCATATTGTTGAAGATCAAAATGCCAGATGAATAATTATAGAGAGAGAATTTTTTTCCTGGTAAATTACATTGTATATTAAGGATTCAGAACTTTTTAGACAGTCTTCCCCCTAAAAACTTACATTTAATCGTTTTTAATTATTTGTTTTCATCAAAAGTAAAAAACGATAAAAGCATGATGAAAAACATACATTTTTCTTTAAGCACTAAATTAAGCTTTTGCGTTGTTATTGATCATATGTATGAATTTTGAATACTGTAATGTGAGCATACAATGTGAGATGTGGGAGTATATAACCCTATATATATATTTTTTTTGCTGCTTCAGCTTGAATAAATACATCTCTCGTTAAAAAAGGAGGCGTCTCCGTTTCCCCCTCTGTCTTGTCAACAACATTTAATATCGTCCTATATTTCGTTTTGAAGGGGGTAAAATTTTGTTTCCGAAGAAGAATTCTCGAAAATTCCTGCCCTAACGTCATTGAACGCCAACTAAAATCCCGTTTTTCGAGTATTTGTCTTTTTAAAGTTACTAAAGGTGACCCTTCAATTTTGAAAAAGTTCCGGTTTGGGTCTTATCTCCCATTCCCTAACATCAACGCAGATCGTCTAAAACTGCGTTTTTAGTTACAATTTCAAAAAAAGTTTCTGGGGAGAACCCCCGCACTTCCCTTTCCTTAAAACAATCAGATGTGATCATGCTTGTGTTTTTAAAATTTCAATTTCCAAAAACATTCAGAGAAGCGCCTCCGAAACTCTTCAACTACTACCATTGCCAAAAATTGTTTAGAATGCATTTTTAAGACTGCAATTTAAATAATTTTCCTAAAAGAGGGAACTTGAATATCTAATCTGCGCATTATTAGCAAATGCAGTCTAAAATTGCATTTTAAAAATACAATTTCGAAAAAATCCATGATCCCTTTTCATAGCACAATCAGAGGTAATAATTGAGTTTTTAACGCTTCGGTACCGAAAAATGGACGGAAGAGATCCCTCGAACCAATTCTCCCATGACATTACCAAAGATCGTCTAAAAGGAATTTTTAAGACCACAAATTCAGAAAAAATTCTGGGGCATACCCAGGGACGTCATTTCAAGTTTTTCCGGGGGGGGGGGGGGGGGGGGCAAAGGGTCCAAACACAATGCAATTTCATCAGAAAGCATAAAAAACCACGCCCACTTATATATAAATACATTGATTTTTCAAAGTCGGGGGGGGGGGGGGGGCTGCCGCCCTAAATGACGGGCCCGGGCTTACTTCTCTTACTACCCTCTTACTTCTGGTTAAATAATGTATTTACGATTAGGAACACATTCTCAATTCTCTGATCTAGTTATGACTTCCCTCTTAGAAAGGAAGCTGAACCCATTCTTTTCCTTCTGTGTTTAAGATGCGTTTGAAATTAATGAGGGGTCTGTTGAATATAATTTTGAAGTTGTGTTGTGTGGCAACACTATGTTAGATGTTTTTGTGAAATCCTTTGCCATCACTTGTGTGATATCACTTTTGGAATTTGTGTTGTATCTGTCGCGTGCTTTTTGTATCTGTGTATTCTGTTTGTATTATTCACTCATCTCATGCAATAAAATGTTTAAGTAAAACTTAATAGGGTCGACAATTTCATACCCCCCTCCCCACTTTTTGTCCCTGCGGGGAGTCAGAATAGGACTTCTTGTGGTCCTTATTTGAAAATTTCAATGTTCATTGGTCTCTACAAGGGCTAAACATGTTTAAAAAAACACGAATTTTTCCTAATATTTCTTTTTTTCCAAAGTCCCCCCAATCTTCAGCAGGCAGCGACGTGGGCCCATTTTCTCATTCACCTCTTGCGTTTGATATAAATTTTAAAATTTAAGATTTATTTCTACATTATTTCAAATTTTCAAGAAGTACTATAGACATTTTTTTCATGCATTTTGGGGCGTGGCAGACTCGGCGCCCGCGATCGGGCGGCAGGTCTTTCGGGCTCGAAAAATTTCGGGCGCCGAGCCTTTTGGGCTCAAAGACTTTTTGGCGTCGGGCTTTTTGTTCGAAGAGATGTTTGGTCACCACAAATCTTTTTTCTTTGGGGGTCATCACATTTTTCCAATTATAATGTGCATTCATTTTTTTTACTTCTTTATATGATTCCAGACTTAGAATGCTTAATATGTATAGTCTTGAGCAACGGAGAACCAGAGGGGACATGATTCAGTTATTTAAATTTATTAAAATGAATGATGTTGCGGGGTTGGATTTTTGCAAGGAAAGCAGGACAAGGGGTCATTGTTTTAAGCTGTTTAAACCTCAGGCGAACCTGGAAATTCGAAAAAATTACTATTTTAGCAGGGTAGTGGGAACTTGGAACAGCTTACCGGAAGAGGCGGTAAAGAGCAATGGAGTAGATGGCTTTAAGAGGGCCATTGATCTTCATTGGGGTCTTTAATTTGACTAGGACCAGCCAAGTTGGGCCCAGAGCCTGCTGCTGGTCGCCACATTTGTATTTGTATATGAGTGACACTTTGTTTTGTTTTAATAAGAAAGAATATTTTAGCTAAATTATTTTTCTTCGGTGGATGGGAGGAGCCGGATGATACTCTGTTCAAGTTGCCTCCGGCGTATCCGTTCGGCTCTCCTTTCTTCGGGGGTAGGGGGATTTCGCATTTTCTATAATTAAAATTCGCACATTTCAATTGAATTATTTTCATTTATAACAAGGATTTCAATTTTCATTAAACGCAGTTCTCTTGAGAGAAGGGGGGGGGTGCTTATATTTAACCAATTAATATTTATATTATGCATACTTTAATCAGTTTATGTCTCTGTATACTTCCGCGGAGGGGTGTAATTCAAGAGATATAATGATATACGGTTTGAAACATATTTCGCTCTTTTTTCAGGGGTGCTTGGAAGGCTTGAGGAGGCTCATGGCGCCAATTGCGATATTAAAAATGAAGTTCTTGGAGGACTAACTTTAGATCTTTTATAATGGTCTCCTTTAGCGACGGGGGGTTGTATTTTTGGAGGCATTTCGTTGCATTGAAAGGGGTGTGCATCGGCTGCATTTCCCTCGGCGATTTTCATCATGGCGATTCAGGACCGTGATTTCGAATTTTTCGGGGGGGGGGGGGCGCAAAGGGTGTATACACAATGTAAATTTGTCAAAAAATTAAAAAAAAAAAAAAACCACGCCTACTTACATGCCCGAAAACAGAATACTGCTAAATTTGGAACGTACGTCACAGAACAGATACTTGAACTGTAGAACAATTCTGTTCAAATGTCAGGAAAAATTTTCTACAGAAGAGGCAGATTTTCTGCAATAAGTATTTATAACTAAAGATATAATTTTGCACAATTTCTGCAGATTTCTTCAAATTTTTTTTTCAAATGACGCTTACTAGGCAGAATATCAAAAGGTCGAACTTTTTGCGACATTTGCAGGAACTTTCGATGTAATTCAAACGGCACAAAATCTGCAAAATTTGAGGCTACAAAATTACATGTTAAGGAAAAGATATTTTCAGAAAATCTATAGATTTCTGCAGAAAATTATCTTTGGCTACACTTATTTTATGCCTCTTAATCGCCCTCCTCAAAGACTGATCCGTAAATAAGGGAAAAATTTTACATTCAACATCATTGTGCAGCCATCACTTGGTTGTACTATTGGCCATGTGCCGTTATTCCGAGCGAAAGCATTGTTTCTAATGTGGTGCCGAAGCACTCGGAGTTCCTGGATGTTTGGAGGAACAGAGGCAGTTCTTTTAGCAGTCAAGAATGGATGCTTAGCACAAGGTTTTTCATTTTCTGTCATGAATATGAGCCTGAAATCTTAATTTCATGCTTTTCTTTGCAGTAAAGACTGAACAAATAAACAAATATTCCTTTTATGGACCTGTATGACACAGTTTTGATTTCGGGATCACTTTTTAAAAAGGGTCCCGTTTCTATGCTTACAGTGCTTGAAGTACTTGCAGAACAATTTTGGTCGAATGATTTTACGTTGCAGAACATCACAAAGTATTCTGCTTTGGGGCTTACATGTAAATACATTGATTTCCCTAAGTCGGGGGGGGGGGGCAATCGACCCCCATGAACTCCGAAATGACGGGCCCGTGGCGATCGCTTTCAGTCACTGGAACATTTATTTTTCCAGATGGCAGTTTTATAGCCATTTTAATTGCAAAGAATACACACTTTCGTCGGCCGTTTTTCCTTTCTCTGGCTGCAAGCAGGTTTTTTGCTACTTTCCCGGGCTTTTTTTACACAGGGTTGCTGCCCTTACCCGAGGGTGCATTCCCTCAAACGCAAGAAAACAACTCCGAGAATGTAACTCTCCGAAAGGAGAACATGGCTCTCTGGAATGACTCCCCTGAAATTTTAATAGCGCAATCGGCTCCACGTTCCGTCGCACAAATAGCAATAGTCGCTGCGAAGGGAGGCGGGTCAAAAAATTCATTTTGGGGGTGCATTTCAAAGCTATATTTAACAAGAAGTTCTGTCAAGAACTAAAAGAGCCTACTTTCCCGTACATCGACATCGGCATTCCAGCATCTGATCAGTGGCGTAGGAACTTTGTAAAACTAGGGGGAGCTGGGCGCAGTACCGAATATGGGCACTTCATGGGGGGGGGGGGGCAAGACTTTGCCGAAGCACATTTTGCCGTTCGTTGCACACAAGCTCAATTGAAAAAAAAAGTCATTGCCAGACAGTTTTTGATGACATTTCAGGAATGAGAATTCTGAAGAATGGAAATTCCCCTGGAAATGTTTCGCAATCCTTAAAACGAAATTTTTATGCAATACCCCCCTATGGTATTAGGAGGAGGTGCTCAGAGGACATCTTCAATGTTTTCAAAATTGTAATTTTGAAAAACAAAAAAGCTAACGATCTTTGATGATATTAGGAACATTAAGAAGAGGGAGTCAGGGGCGTTTTCCCGAGTATTTTTCGAAAATAAAAGTGTTAAACATGTGAGTGTAAGACCATATCTGGTAACATTAAGGGTACAGCAGTTTTTCAAAACTGAAGCTACAATAACGCGATTTTTAGAGATTTTCGATGTTTTTAGTTGTTTGCAGTGGCGGGTCATGGGATTTTGAGGCCCCAGGCGCAACCTGATCCGGAGGCCAACCCTACTGACCCTACTACAAATGGGATAGCTCACTTATATGAACTATGCAGAAAATCACAGCTTTTTGATGTTGGGAAATTAAAAACTTGGTGGGGGGGGAGGGATATAATTGCATTATATTTAAAAGAAAAAAATGACATCTCTGCCTTTAAAAAAATCACAGCAAAAATTTTCGTCTTTTTATTTCTAGTAATTTAGTGGGTAGAGGGGGTGAGATTCGAGTTCCGCTATCAGGCATCTCGTAAAATCCCAGCAATTGTAGTTGCGTGTAAACATCTAAAATTAGTGTTTAAAAAATAGTATGACAGATAATGAAACGAATTACTTTTTATTTGTCTAATACATCTCTAACATAAGTGCAAATAAAAATTAAATTATTATTAAAGTTTTGTTCTAAAATAATGAATTAAGTACGGTATGCATAAATGCATTGAGAAGCACCGACCAAGTCCGATTTCCACAGTACACGCATGCCATAGGACCCGTAATTAGGGTAGGCACTAGAGATGAGTTCGGGCTCATTTTTGCAGGCCCGAGCCGGAAAATTACAATCCGAGCGCACCCGAGTCATATTGTCTTGATTCAAAATCGGAGCCCTCCCGAGCCCGAGTGAAACGATTTTGCATTAAATACCGAGCTCACTCGCGTGCGACATGATTTAATTAAGTGTTATGTCCTAGTTGTCGGTTTTCTTTAAAGATATGGTTAGATTTGTTGTAACCACAAAAATTGAATAATTTTTTAATCTTTCTTGAAATAATATTTTAAATATTATTATTTTTTCTTAATTTCCGCTTGAGACACAATGATATACGATGTATTGCATTAGCTTTACTATAGACTTTAATATGTGCTCGCTTTTTATATTCTTATTTTTTAAATTATTCGTGTGCAGCAATTATCATCTAAAACATTTTATTACTAATCAACTATAATTTTTTTTGGAAGAAAAACTCATCACATAAAGAAAGCACGAGAAAGAAATATTAAAATTACTACACAAGATCGTTGCCCCATTTTTTAAATTTCATGCATTTATACAATAAAGTGAAATAAAATTTAAATTCCTTTATGTAATATAATAATCTCAAAAAAAGACATTTTTACTTTACTTTTAGAACTTAGCACCTAATTAAATGCTGCAACTGCAATTAAATCAATATTCAATGCAACATTCCTAGTAAAATGGAAAAATAATGTAAGGAATTAACATATTACTAGGTGACCCGTGCGGAATTCCGCAAAAAAAAAAAAAAAAATGTAAAATCTTGTACGTTTGCACGACATCGCCATCAACTGCCGTCGTTCTGACAACTTTTCAAAGAGATCAAAGACACGTTCACTTTTACAACTACTACAAAAGTGATACCCTATATTAAAATCAAATACCCAAGGCTACTACTAAACTAAATACTAACGTTATCGCAAAACTATCATAGTATTTTGAAACAATAAAAGTTACAATTAAGGTTTACCGAGCTAAGCCTTGGCTTGAAATGTCGCATTTAAAATTGATTTGAACAACAATGTAACGATTTTAACAGTTGAGCAAAAAATTTAACTTTTTCAAACTTCAATCGCTTATAAGTCGCTTAAACGTGGATTTTCGAGATTCTCGTTACGCGGCGCAAGCGGAGAAACGTTCTAAAGAACGCATTTTTTTTAATCTTTCGAACGAAATCAAAATGGAGACGATACGACAATTATTTCGCTAGATAGAGTCAATTTTGTGCCCAAAAATTGAAGTTCGAATAAAAAACGAACCGACACTTTTTAGAGGGTGGGTCTAATTTTCGTCAATAGCCCGCGGGATAAGCTTCAAAATCATAAATTTTCTTGCAATTCGATAAAGAAATGAGCGAGTTTCGACCGGGTATAGGATTCGGCTTAGAGAAATAATATATGGAGATTATTATTATCATTATTTATTCATTCTTTTTCAAACAGCGTATATTATAAAAAGCTTTTAAAATTTTTTAACGCTAAATGCATATTTTCTTAAATTCAAAGAAGCATCAAGATAAAAAATGTAAAGTTTCCACATAAAATATAGCTTAAGTAAGTGTTCATTTATTTTCTGATTTTACTCTCAAAAAATATAAGCAAAATTCAATTTAAACATATGAATATTTTTCAAAATAATAATCATAAGTTCATTGCATAAAATGAAATTTTACGAGTTTATTATTATTTTTGATAGTTGTCGAAGAATACTAATAATATTATTATTGTTTTAGTTCTGTGCACAGACTCAAGAGCAGTGACACACAACATATCTGAGATAAAAATTAAATTAGTTATTTTTGCTTTGAAATTTTGAATAGATTCTCAAAATAAGTCAAAAGTTTGAAACCCTTTTATCTTCAATATGTATTGCGAAAAGCAACGCATATTTTCATGCTAAAATATGTTCAATCTAATGTATTCGCATTTAAATAAAATTGGAAATGGGCAACTGGAACTTAAATGCCTAGAAATGTTGAGAAATAATGATTCATGTTATAGAATGCAGAAAGAAACTTACCTTCATAGCTTTTATCGTGAAAAAGTAGCGCCAGAAGAATTTAGCATACAACCGTGTACAAAACCGAACTTCAAAATATAAAAATATCTTAACTAAATAAAATCGAGATCTTCCGATCGAAGCATTCATTACTTGAAGCTGATTTACTCAGATATTTCTTGCATTTTTACATTTCTAAATTTCTTAAATTTATGATTTTTCATAGTGTTTTAAAAAAAGAATAGCGTCTACCGAATCTGTCCTCAAGTTACTTCTTCGTTCTTCTAAAACACGGCCAACCGTGCTGAAATCCCTTTTACTGGCTGTACTACTGGCAGGTATACTTGAAATTCTCTCTGCAATAATTGCCAGGGAAAGGAGTTTTTTTTTCCACCACCCAGGCTCCGGAATAGATACGGCTCATTTTCCAGACGTGAAGGGACGCGGGGAAACTATGTGGGAGATAAAGTGATATATATGTCATTTCTCGAACTCTTCCCCAAGGAAGCAATCCGGCCATTAAGAAGAACTGTTCTCACGCTCTTTAAGTACCAACTCTTCCCAAATATTTATGTTTGTTAATGTTGTATTTGTATAAGATTCAAGAACGAATATTTTACTGTAAGCCCGAGCACGAAAGCTGTTTGAAGTTTTTGGGGCCGTGCAGAGCCCGGCTCATCTCCGGCAGGCACCCATTCACGGCACAACAAATTTTGATTTCAAGCAAAACTCTATGAAGTTTATTAAGAGCTTTCGTACGTAATACTCTGAATCTGTATTTTTATTCCCGTAATTATTTTTCCTTTAAAATAACTAAAGATGGTGTGGCCCCAAGAAAAATTCCTCCCCCTCAGAAAGTGCGACCCCAGACCCATTCCCGGAGCACCGTCTTTCTGAGGGGCCTCCATTTTTTCAAAGTCATAGCACAGCATTAAAGATATGGGATCAGAACGTGTATTTAAAAAAAAAAAACAATTATTCAAATAAAAAGAAAAGATTTATTAATTGGAAAAAACTTCCTTAAACAAGAATTTTTATTGATTCTTGCAGTTAGTAGATTTACCATGTCGCAACTGTAGGGACCATAGAAGCCCGGAAGGAGATTCAAAAATGTGCATGATAAATGATTTACGTAGTGCTGAGACGTACAAAGGGGCCTTCAAAAATGCATTTTGACAGGCCCCCTAACATGTAAATCAGCCACTGCATTTATAGCCGGATTAGAATTCTCCTTTCTAGGATGGGCCATCCAATGACTTGTGAGTCCCTGTTTGGCGCCTTCCACTTTTTGTGATGCGAGGCCCTATCTCAGGATATGCTGGGGTCGTGACGGGAGCGATCGTCCCGTCGGCTCCAGTCCGATACGTGATCCTCGGCTCACTCTCAGTTTCCATTGGATTTAAGCATTTCCCACTTAAACTCATGCAATTTAACAACTGGCAACTTCCTCCAAATCCAAACAAATCACTTCACAGTTTTTGAGACATGCGAACGCTGCGCTCCCCCGGGCTATTGTGCTGAGACCCCGAAC
>JAXGGA010023580.1:0-13244 GCA_038373865.1 Uloborus plumipes | reverse complement strand
TCTACTTAGTCTAAGAAATTCTGCTAATCTTATTGGCATTCTAAATTGGGGAAACGTACTAATTGCACCCTCCAAATGCGTCGGCATCAAGGATTCTAATATTATTGAAATGAATCTTTCCCTTATATTACAGAAATAAATTGATTGTATGAATTTCCAGGAAAAAGGGAATCCCCATCCATTAACCCAGTTAAATATTAATATTTCTTGAGCAATCAGACATTCCATTCCTTTAATGACATCACCAGCAGCAATATACCATCCAATCAAATTGCAGCCTCAATTTAATCAGTCCAATAATATGTCGGCAACCTCATATACACGAGCCAATGGATAACTTAATAAGAGATTAAACCTTGTAATTCGTAATAACCCGATATTATAAGTTGATGATAGAATAAAAAGTTGCCTTTAAGGACATTACCCTGCCACTTCCTCCGGGGGTAAGTTTTCAATAATCCATTTATTAGCTTCGCTCTTCAAGAGAAAAGGCTATTTTATTATTTATTTACCTTTTTTTCTCTTCCTTCCGTTGGCAACGTAACGAGAGCAGACCTGATTATTACGGCTCACTAATGGCCTCCCAAACTGAAAATACTTGGATATTATTACCTTGAATAAAACATAATCTCGGCGGGTGGGAGTCACTGGGGGTGAGGGGGGGGCAGAAAACGGTAATCGCTTCTTCCTATAAGGCCTTAATAAATAACAAATTGGCACCTCGGGTGTATTGGGTTTGAGTAGTGTTTGTTTGCACCGGATGGCCGCAAATTGCTTGCGTGTGATTAATATCGGGAAAAAAAGGGTTCATAAATTCCATGAAAATATGCATTAGCTATTTTTAAACTCAATACTTTTAGCGAGTAAATTACAAGATTCCGTCAATCCACTTTTTAAAAGTTTGTGATTAGGTGTTTCAGAGCAAATTGTCGCATGAAACGGTATCGATAAAAGTTGGGAAAAAGTCTGGAAAGAAATGCGTTAGTAATTTATTCATTATTCTGTGTTATAATTGAATATTAATTGAGTGTTCTTTTTTGTAATTTGCAGGATATTCAAAATTAGATGCATGAAATACCCCTGTTTAAAAGTGAACGTATTGTCACTAAGGTTATCACTTGTTCTAAAATTTACTTATTTCTTTCAGAGTTGTAATTTTAATTGCTTATTACGGTCAGTGTAAAAGCAAACATTCTTTTTAAAGTGATTTTAAAATGTGGTAATAGCTCATGTTTAATTTGCGAAAAATCTATTCATAACTTCTGGCAAACCAAAAAAAAAGTATCGCATAATTTTAGCAGTATTTGTTTGTAGCATCTACTTATGTTAAAAAACTGAGTATCTTTCTATCTATCTTTCTAACTATCTTTATTTCTCCTGAACGCCAATGAACTGAAAGTCGAACCAGGTACCGATAGATAGGTAATTTTTCAGGCTTCATTAGTTTCAATTTATACAGGGTGTCCACTCCTATCGTGGACCAATAGCTAATTTCTAAACCGTTAGAGATACGCATATAGTTCATTTAGGAAAAAATCTCCAAATTACGAAAGGAATTTTGGGTCTATTCAATGTTTTTCAAAAAATCAAATTTTGAAAGAGTTACGAAATTTAAATTTTTATACAGCCCCCCAGTCCTATCAGTCATATTAAGTAAAACATTCTTGACACTGTAACGTTTAAAACTAAAAAAAAATCACTGTTCTACCACAAAAATTGACCGAGTTATGCCGTTTTGAAAAATCGAGAGATCGCTCCACCGATGACGTCATGAAATAATGCAAAATCTTGATTTTTCAAAACGTCATAACTCGGTCAATTTTTGTGGTAGAACAGTGATTCTTTTTTAGTTTTAAACGTTACAGTGTCAAGAATGTTTTACTAAATATGATTGATAGGACTGGGGGGCTGTATAAAAATTTAAATTTCGTAACTCTTTCAAAATTTAATTTTTTGAAAAACATTGAATAGACCCAAAGTTCCTTTCGTAATTTGGAGATTTTTTCCTAAATGAACTATATGCGTATCTCTAACGGTTTAGAAATTAGCTATTGGTCCACGATAGGAGTGGACACCCTGTATAATTATACGATTTTATTTAGCGAAGATATCAATTAATAAGTAGTCAAATTAAAGCGATTAAGCCTAATAAATGATTAAATATGAAATCCATTGTTACAAAACGTGGCCACTTACGTAGTATTTTTATCGCTAGCTACTTGTAATATTTTGAAACATTCATTTGTTGAAGAGCCATCTACTTATATTAAAAACTGAGTATCTATGTCTGCTTCTTTCCCTTGAGCGAGCAGAACTTGCTGTAACTTCCCTCACCATTTTGCAGGCGCGAAGCATCTCAATAATTCGAATGATTATTTGATGCAGGAAAAAAGTGAAGGCGTGAAGCGCCTGTTAACGAGCCGCAGTGGCGGCGAGTTTTTTTTTTTTTTTTTTTTTTTGTTGAAACATTCTTTACTACTTTAAAATCGCCTGCGCAACGCCGGGCTACGCAGCTAGCTGCTTGGGCATTAGTGGGCCACGTTCGTAGTATGTCTTAAAATCTTATGAAAATTGAATTATATAAATAATATCACATCAGAATGGGATAAAAGTTGGGTGGCGGGGGGGGGGGGGGACATTATGCATCAACATGCCGCAAGGAAGCTACCCAAGTAGCACACTTCGTTGTTTAAAGGTTGTAAAATGGTTATTAACGTTGTGACAACGGATTAAAAACGTTAATAAAACGTTTAAATGTTTTTTGTGCTACCTGGGTAATCTAGCTGCCCTGGCAGCTAGTTACAATATTAAAACTCAACTGAAGGGGCAAGTGGATAAAGGTGATATGTGACATTTTTTTTAATTTCTAGAAAAAGCTTTCAAAAAAATGTTATGTTTTTCTTTAATGGATTTTTCTCAATGGGCAAAACGGGGTCATATTCTTAGTTACCAACCATTTCTGTGACTAAGGGGACATGATACTGATGAACTTATCACTTTCATCCATAGTAAAAAGTGAGTTTCAAAAATTGTCACAAAACACCTTTATCCACTTGCCCCTTCAATTTATTAAAAGAGATTTTATAGCATTTCTTGCATGTTTGGCTTTTTTTACGGACGGATTCTTGAAGAGTTCATCAAAAACATGGACTGTAAGAATGTAAATGTAGAAAAATGTACTTGCCAACGGTTTTTATAAAACATCACATGACCATTGTGTAAAATATTATACTGAAGTTTTACCCGTAGTGACTTAAAATGATGCACAGCAAATGCGAAAAACTTACTGAATGCATGACAGCGAAATAAAACACAGATAAAACGTAATGAAAAATTATATATTTTTATCTGCAGCTTAATAACAACTGAGTAAAATTCACGCAATAATAAAAACAATTACAGGAAAAGTACAGGAAATATATTGCTAAATAAACAGATTTTATCGAGTGCGTTTTAAATAATATGTAAAGTGTCGCAATGACAAATGTCCAGATGACTAAGGGCCGAATTCAAGTGAAACACCATTGCAATCGCTTCGAGGCGATCGCAATTGCAATCGCTACTGAAAGTCGAATTACGATAGAATAGCATCTCGTAGCGATTGTAACGTTTCACTTGAATCCAAATTTGGGAATTAGTGATTGCAATGGTGAGTTGCGATCGTCCGTGTTTCACTTGAATTTCGGCCTTTAAATAAAATGTACTAAAAGGATCTTTTCAAACAGTGAAATGTGTTGAATGTGCACCAATGAATTGATTATAACTGCAAATAATTAAAAAAGACCTAAAAAAAAATCGGAAATTTGCCAAAACATGAGTAAATGTCTGCTGGCAAATGAATAAAAGCTATTCAAAGCGCTTTGACAAATGAGTAATTTGTATCAAAACATATTGATAAAATTTGAAGAGACTATTAATCAGTGGAATATGCCGAAAAAGAACTGATATTTATTAAAGAAATTAAACGATGCACATTGGACATTAAAATCAAAACTAAAATACCCGCATTGCAAAATTAACTTATGAGAAATTTTTAGAACTATTTTTGTTCCAAACTGCAAATCATATGGCGTCACATGACTTTCTCGTGCTCCTTCTAACATTTTTTAGAATTCAGTTAAATATGTGACTATTATTGTAGGCAAAGTTAAGCAGCGTGGTCGGGTGTAAGTTTTCAAAAACATTGTTGCCACAGTCGTGTCAAAAGTTCCATTAAAATGTCAAAATTTCGCCAAATAAAAAAACTAAGTCTTCAATTATCATGAAAAGTTCCATTAAAATTTAAAGTAAGCCCCCAACTAAATAGAACAAGCGATTAAATAACATTAAGAGATCTGTTAAGATACAAAATATTTGGCTAACTAAACTAAATAACACAAAAACTGCATAATTTAATAGCTATTCTCACCAAGCAACTTTATAACCTCTTTTTTGGGTGAGATTGAAGTTAAATAATACAGCTTGTAATTTAGCTTTGAATTTATTTAAGATTTTAATCGAAATCATAACCGTTTTTGAAGGCTTAATTTATTGATTTGAAGTAATTTTAACATTTTGATGGAATGTTTGGACTGACTGATGTGGCTGTAAGATTTTTGAAAACCCGCCGAATAATCATGTAACCATATATTGCATCACAAGATGCAATATGAAACACGAGACATGTGAATTTAGTACATACATTTTAACAGGAGAGCAAGTTCGTCCACGTAAATCTAATAATTTGAGATTAGTTTTAGCCTTGAAGTATCTTTTGGTAAATTCCTACTTTAGGGTTCGGGTTTGGCGATTTTTTTCAGACTGTGGGCAGAATTAATAAATGGTTGCCAGAAAACCATAAATATAAATTAGAAACCATAAATCTAATGGTTGCCAGATTTAATAATTTATTGCCGGACCTTAAACTAGAATTCATCCTATCTTTTTAATGAGCTGAATATAAATTGGGGCTTCATTGTTTTCAAAAATAACTTCCACTTTTATTTTGCTATTTCATGGAAGTTTGACGTTGATGTTTGTTAGTTTGTAGTTAACTCTAAATACAGAAAGTTTTAACTTTATCAAATGCATCGCGCTTCTCGTTCCATTAATGCAGAAAATAACCAGGTTTGTCTGAGAGTTAGAAGCTACAGCAACCAAGAAAAACATCTTTTATTCATAATTCGCATTTTAGCCGGCATTTGTCTAAACATTCTGATCTTGGGCTTTACGTCGTATGTAAGTGGAGAATGGTTGCTTGCAAATCACAAACTAGAATCTTTCATTCACATTTCCAAACCCCCCGAAGTGCTGACTTTTATAGTAATTTGCTCAGGGGGAATAACCTTTTTGGTCGGAATTACTGGCATATGGGCAGTAATACACCTCTGCCATGAACTTCTATTTCTATTCACGTGTGTAATTTTCTTTACGTCGGTCATTGAAATCTGCTGCGGAGTGATATATTTAACTTTTTCTGGAAATACCAAGGTACTGATTCAAGACGATATTCTAAGTGAGTTTAAGAACCTTTCTAGAAGTCATGGAATGCACTCCTCCCACCATGAGTTCGTGGAGCTGCAGTCGAAAGGGAATTGCTGTGGTGTTCTTGAGCCTTACGACTGGGTGAATTCCGCCTGGTGGGACACTATGAGAGAGAACGGATCGGATCTCGTTCTGCCGCTCAGTTGTTGCAATTTGTCGGAGCCTGTACCGAGCGACTGCACAGCAGGGGACTCTCCTTATAAAACCGTGAGAAACAGCTCGAATGTTTTCAGCGAAGGATGCCTGGACGTTTTGCAACTTAAAAGAGATTTCATGCTTTTTACCGGAGGAATTTTGATTCTAATTGCAGGAGTGGTTAAGATGGTGGCACTTTTTTTCCTTCACTATGTAATAAATCTGATTTTGAGGAAAACGGAGGAGATCGAAATCAGAAAACAACAAGAGCTGCATAGGCAAAAATGTTCTACGTTCTTGTATGAAAAAGGAGATCGGAACATTGAACAGAATAGACGCAATTATAAGAGAAAAGAAAGCAAAAGGAAGAAGAAAGACGTATAAGTACATCGTTTGTAATTATCATAACGTGGAACACTCGGATCGTTTTGGACTGTTTGTGCCAAACTAACCAAAGCAAATCAATTATTTACTTATTAAACGTTGCCACAAACAATATTTCAGAAAGTCAAAATTGAATGCTAAATTTTTAAGCAAAACAAGCTATTAAACAAGAACAAAGCTCATGAAACATGTTTTCTACTCTCTTTATGTTAACAAAAAAAAAAAAAAAAAAAAAAAAAATAATAATAATAATAATAATAAGTAAATAAATAAAATAAAAAAATACGGTATACAACAGTTCATTGCATCATTCAATACGTCTGAAGTTTAAAACATATCTTGCTTATAATTGCTTAAAGGTTTGCCCTTGCGTTTATGTTAAATGTTAGATTTAAATGCATTCGAATGGAATTATTTCAGTCTTTCAGTAGCTCTTGATGATTAAAAAAAAAAAAAGTTTTTAGTTTATTTTGACAAACTCTAATCTTATCTGAAAGTAGTATTTTCAGACATCAGGTATCCTGAGATAATTGTAAGAGCTCAATAAAAGGACTTATTTCGAAGAAAATATTCAAATGTACCTTTCTCAAAACTTAGTATACTTAAGATCAATAGGTAAAAGAGTAGTCTGTATAACCCGGATAAGAATGTTCAATAAAATAGCAAGAAAGAACTGTTGTTGGTACTAATTTAATATTTAAAATAAATAAGCATAATGAAAAGTTGAAAGAATATAAAAATATAACCTTGAAAGTTATGATAATTGATCATTGTTCATATGTCTATTCAAATATTCTTCAAATACTTCACATGAAAATACTAATTGAAAAAAATCTGACTGCAATAAATATACAAGTTCGTGAAAGGGGAGATAGAAAAAGAAATGAGAAGTGCAATGTAGCAAAATCAGTATTTTCCAGTCGTTTCAAAATGTTTACGTAATGGTCAGTGGCGTACTCAGGGGGTGGGCTGATAGGGCTGTAGCCACCTCCGAAATTATCAAAAAAGAACTTAGAACATTTTAGCTATTACAGTTTTTCTTCTTTTTTTTTTCTTTGGAATAGCGACATGAGACATTTTTTCTGAAGAAAAAAAATAATTACAGGACAAAAGTCAAAGAAAGAAAAGAAAAGAAGTAAATTCTTTCTTTATTTCTTTTTTTTTTTTTTTGACATGTCCATTTTACTGTTTGTCACGGTTATGAATATATTATAAAGTCAATTTTGTTCATTTTTATTTAAAATTTCTTTCACAAACACCAATTAATGCTTGTTCATTCATCTGTTTCTGTTCAATCCATTTCAACACATGTAATTGAAACGTATAACATTAGGAACAATAGTTTAATAAATCGCAAAATTAATGTTATTAAAGCACAAATCGGCCAAAATATTGCATGTACTTGTTAGGGAACATTTACTTTAATTAAGAGAACTCTTCAAATTTAATTTATCTTTTACTGTTTTTATCAAAATGCTTTTTCTTTTGGCTACAACATAAGTATAATGCTAAAAAAAATCGAATGATGTGTTTTTGTCATCTTAAATTGCATTGATAACAGAAATTCAAAAAATTTACATTTCTTAGCTAAATTTTCTGAGGTTCCCTGCCCTCTTCTAAGTTTCGGCTCAGCCCCCCCCCCCCCTGAAATGATTGTCTGCGTACGCCACTGGTAATGGTTGATACCAAATCCAGTTGAAAATAATAAAAACACTAGAACACAAATAGTTGTAATGTAATAAGATAAGACTGAAGTGTGTATTTTCTATAAGTAAATTTTTCATGCTGAGACAACATAATTTAATACGAACACTTGCTCTTGTGGGTGCGTGTGTGTGCTGCAGGTTTTACGATATAATTTAGTGTTGAATTAGTAACTCATTTTGTCATAGTTAAGGGCAATCTACAATTTAGATGAAAATCGAAAATAAAGTTTGTATAAGTTGTGCTACGTATGTATAATCAAATTATATGTATTGATTTACTCTTTACTAATAACGCCTTCTTGAAATGATTAATTCGTGCAATATTTTGCTTTGCATTGAATTCAGAACATTAAATTCATTAGTAAATTTAAATACTACTTTATTTTAAAAAGGCTGTAGTCATAAAAATCTATTTAAATATGTAAAATATTCAGCTCAGTTATAGAAATACTCTACATGGGAACTTGTCTGAAAATAGCTTCTGTAGGATTTAAAAAAATCTCTACCCCGTAGTCAGGGTTAAAAAAAATAATTAATTAAACCAGTGAGAAAACGTGTCCATGTTCTGAAATTATCGGAGAAGTAAGAATTACTAAAGAGCTTAGTTTCTTCACTTCTTGAAACTTTTGAACCTGCTCCTCTGAAAATCACAGAAGCAGTCTCTGGGCTACGAACTTTTCCTCGGAAAACGGTCGATGAGGAAAGAAAGATCTGAAAACCATTTCAAGATCAGAAATGCTCATACTCTTGCTTTCTATCAAAATCGACCAATATAATTTCAAGCAATAAAGACTAAGAATATAACGACGAAAAGAATAATTGGCTGCTTCGTGATGAAATTGTATTTTTTTTAATTCCCCATTTCAATGGAAACATTTTAAAGCGTTTCAAGTAAAAGATCGTCATTAGAAAGAATAATTGAACAAAACATTTATATAACTCAATCAAAGCACATTTTCCCAAGGTGGGAAATTCAACGAAATTAATCAACTTTCATATATTACAATTGAGAATATTCGTTAAATAACTCAACCGCAATTTTATAGAAATGAATTAAGCATTCACTTTAATATTTTTTTGCAAAGTCAACAGAAGGATTTTTGAAACATACAATTTTAATTTTGCATTAGATTTATTTACAAAATATTTAGTTCACCATCCCTTGTTAAAAGGCTTGCCTAAAAGCCTTTCGAAATTTTTTACGAAAAATATGGAATTGCAGTGAATTTCAAGATTGAAAGCTTATGATGCTCAATGAGTTGTCCGGTGTATAATTAATAGCTTAAAGTTTTGCTTGAAAAAAAGCTTTTGGTATTGCAGCAGGATATATATCTATATACTAATATCTTAGCTTGATATAATTATACGAAATTACTCTAATTTACTAAATATATAATGAATGTTTAAAAAATAACAATCCGAATGTAAAATGCACAAATGATTTCGAGCATTACATTTTTTTTTCTTTTCTAATTTATGTTAACAAACAGTAAATACATTTCTTTTATATGAAGATGATACATATTTTTTTTATTTACCATAAATTCATGACTATAGTTTTTAAGGTTTTATGCATTCGCTCTCTCTATAAAATTGTAATCTGTGTCTTGACGCCCAAGATCGTACCGACGTAGTAATAAAGTTATTGCCACATTGTTTTTCGTCATTCTTTCAGTTCAATAAAAATAAAATCTTTACTGTACACCAATGGATAGTTTTGATGAGTTTGGAATGCTTATTATTAAATTACTTTACTTCTTCTTCAATTTCGTTTGGAATCTTTACTGCAATGACATACTTATGTGAAATTCTAATTTCTTTAATAAATTTTCAATATTATTTCTTAGAAGAAACTACAGTAACTACAATCATAGAAATTAGGGTAGTTCGACAAGTTAGTGAACAGAATCCGAATAATATGTGGTTTGCAAAATAAAATAAACGATTTTTCTTAGATGAATTGGCAATCAAGTTAAATCTTTTCATTTACAAAAAGTAAATAGCAAATTTTTTTGTTCGTTCACTGTGGTTTGACGTATTCATTGGCTGGGTTGTCGCATCGTTTTTTCTATAAAGCCCGTAAACATCTGAAGCAGAACTAGAGAAGATTTCTTAGTTTTAAGAAATAGTTTCAGATATCAACAAAAATGTCTTTATCTTGCACCAAATAGTGTGGTTTTTAACCGTACATATTAGAAGTTTCTGAAAGTGAAGTTGCGTTTACGTATTCATTATTTAGTCCACCTGCACTGCAAGAATATTTCGATCTTCTCTTTAGAGTCAGAGATAACTCTTCCCCGATAGAGCAAAGGATTTTTTTAAATAGCTATTTTACTTATGAACTTGAATAAAAATGGTAAAAACACTAAACGTTTTGAATTTGATTGGGTTTAGTAGCTCCTCTTAAATATACGTTTTCGAGTGGTGTCAATCCCCCTCAGGAGCAAGAATCAGTCGTTCAAAATACCAAGAAGACTTCTCCTTAAAAAGAGAAAAGTCCAACTAAAAACATCCCCTAAAAATTTTATTGGCGCCATGAACCGCCTCCACTTCAATAGGGCACTTTGCTCATTCGATTCACTATGACTATCAATTAAAACAACCTTGAAAGAAAGAGTTTTATGATAAAGAAAGAATTTGAAATATAACTAGTTCCTCAAACTCGAATTTCCTTACATCTTAAGGCTCCTAACCAAACAATTACATTATTATTTTACTGCATTTTAACTTCATTGAAAATAACTCAATAATGGATTAGGATTGTCTCAGAAAAGAAGTATTATGATAAGGTAAGATTTTAAACAATAAATATTTGTTTCAATTCCTGTTTGAGAAATCTGACCTTTAGACAAGAATGGAAGGAATAAATTGTTTATTAACGGATTAAATACATAACTAAAATATTTAAAGTTTGAAATAGGTCTACAGAAGAATATCCTTTAAGCAGTTACATTATTTTACTTTTCCAGATTATGTAAATTTTTTTGCTTAAAAAGTGAAAGTGTCATAAAATTTTAAACACACTTGATAAATTGTTTTGAAATTTTATTCCATAAAATTTGCTATATTTGATGCAAAAATAATAAAACTACAGGGTGGGGGGGGGGGGGGCAAAAAAAAGGGATTTTATTTGAAATATATAGAAAAATAAGTAACAGGAGAAATTATTAATCTAAATTCGCAAAACGTTATTAATTTAATTTATTATTTTAAGTTTGCTAATTAAAAACTGACTTGCACGAAAAAAATGGTTTCCAACGCAATAGAACTATAATTGTAAAAGACAGAAAGACTTTTTGCCAAAAAAAAAAAAAAAAAGAAGAAGAAGAAAGAAACAGAGGATTTTTCTGGCTGTATTAGTGGTGTAAACTAACGATAATTGTACAAACTTCAAAATGGTATTTGAATTTTCTAAAACCTTAAAGATGATATATTCTTTTTAGCTAAAGATAATTTCCATCATACTAAATTAATATAAAGGGAAACCCATTTAATTACCAAGAAAGTTTTCAAAAAAAAAAAATGCATAAACTAGTTATAAAAATTATGTGTGTTTAAATTATGAAAATGTGTTTTAGTTTTCTCAAACCACGATGATATATTACTTTTACTAACATATTATTTTTCTTATCATTGAGTAAACTACTGGTAATTGTATTTTAATTTTTTCAAATCTCAAAGACACTACATTCTTTTTAGCTAAAGATAATTTCCGTCAGACTAAATTACTATAAAGATAACTGTATTTAATTATCAAGATAGTTTCCAGCTTAAATGTGTCAGTTAATTATAACTGCACAATCTTCAAAAGGGTGTTTTAATTTTCTTAAGCCTCAAACATTCTTTTTATTAAAGATACCTTTCATTTACTTTTATGTAACTTCCGTGCAATTAATTATCGATTTAAATATTCAGTTACTCCTTGTAAATTGCTCATTCAGATGTATCAAATTTTTTTGTTTCCAAAAATAAAAAGTAAATAAAACATTGCCATAAATCTGAGAGCACTGAAGTAAAAAATATTAGTATTTTATTAGTCAGTAATATTAGAGTTTTATTTTACACTTTTGTTTTCGATAAATGAGCAAACTAGAGTGTTTTTCATATATCAAATTGCTGTAGTTTAAGTAGAAACTTTAGAATCTCATTTCATCAAAGGACAAAGTAATAATATTAAATTCATTTTTCTCCTGAAAGAACAGTTGTTAACTTATGTTCCTTGTATTAATAAGTATTCTAAATTTGATAGTAAACGAAATTTTATGTAGGTATGTACATCATTATTTTTACGGTAAATGAATAGACACTCGTTATGAACTCTGTTATATTGCACTTTTTCGTTGTCCCCTTACAAGCGCTAGGGGTTGCTATATTTATTACACTGCAAAAAAAAAAAAAAGCTGTTGTTTTCACAGTATATTACTGGCAGCACAGGTTCCAGTTTAAAACTGTAACAGCACAGTAGTAAACTGTAAAACTAGCTATTTTGCAGTTTATTATTTTAAACTAGCAATTTTACAGTTTATTACTGCAAAATTAGCAATTTTACCATAAAGTTAGCTGTATTGTACTGTAAAAACAACAGTATAATGCTGGCAACAGAGGTTCCAGTTTAAAACTGTAATGAACTGCAATTTTACAGTTGATTACTGTAAACTAGCAATTTTAGTTTACTACTGTAAAATTAGTAGCTTTACAGCTTATTATTGTAAAATTAGCTGTATTATACCGTAGAAACATCTATTCTTTACTGTGTACGAACTAAATAAAATTGCTGAGAGAGACTTACCCGCAGCTGCCAGGACGCTCTTCGCTGCCAGCTTCTCCTTGGCATCTGCGGCCAGGATGGCGCTCACCCCGAACTTGAGGTACGGCGTTCCCGGGCTCGAGCCCCCCTGCACCCCGGCCCCGTTCTGGCACCGGCTGGCCGGGGCCTTGCCGGCCGACAGGACGGGCGAGCAGCCCGAACACGTGGTGCAGGCCGTGCACGACTGCTCGGAGCACGCGGAGACGGGCACGGGCCGGGCCAGGTACGGCCCGCCGGCCACGCTCGCTCTTAATAAATTGTCCACTAGAAAAGCCGAACTGCTGACGGGCGGGCTGGAAGCCGGGCTCAGCGGGCTGGAGACTAGTCCTCCCGTGGGCATGCGGAGAAGCGGGGAGTACACCGACGTCTGTGCCAGCAGGTTGGGATACATATTAATTTTTACGGTTTTTTTTTTTGTGGTTTACCCGTAAAGAGTCATTTTTTGGAATTGGGAAATTTCCCCGGTGGAATGTTTGCGGTTTTTTCCTTCTGAAAATTCCGGGGCCCCAAACAAAGCCCCACCCGGTTTTGGTTCAAACAAATTTTGCCTAAAATTTTGGTTTTGTTTTGTTGTGCGGGCCTTCCAAAAATTTGGTTAAAACATTTTTTCCCAAGGGGCAAAAAGGGGAAACCAAAAAACCAGTTATTTTTGAGAAAGCCAACTTTCAAATCTTTTCCGCGAAAAAGCA
>JAXGGA010023579.1:0-13247 GCA_038373865.1 Uloborus plumipes | reverse complement strand
CTGTTGGCTCGTTAGGAATTGTTTCCATAATCGTGAAGTGACGGAATGATGACCGCCAAGAAAAGGGCAACGTCTGTGATTGATTGTCCTGCTTCAATACGTCCGACATCGCGCCACCGCTCAGAATCTTCCATTCGTCGTCTGGAAGCCATACAAACACCTCTGTGTTGAAACGAAATCGTGGGAAAGTTCTAAACACCTTTTATCAGCACTTACATGTAACTCCTGTAACCCTTCACTATGCTTCCTTCTTATACGAATGCCTCTTTTGCATATTTCTCGACACGAAGCCCTGATTGACTGTTACTTAACTTATTTGCATACTTCCAGCTACCTCTGTAGCGAATAGTAGCCTCTCTATAGAATGAATGTATACATACAGGTTTTAAAAACATTTATTGTAAATATGTTGTTACATCACATACAGAAAAGAGCAAAGAAATTTCCTTTGCGCACATAAAAAATGTCACTGACTTTAAGCATGCAATCTTACGTGTTAAAGGGGAATGCATTTTGCTTTGGTTATAATAATATATTTCAATAACTTGATCGAATTTGTTACCAAAGTTTATTATTCCTTTTCAGCAAACTTTTTTTTTTACTGATCATTGTTTTTTTTACATTTATTTATTAAAAATTACATTAAATATGTTACCTTAAAAACTTGAAAGCGGTTAATATAAATGAAGGGCCAGGGGGAAAAAAGATGAAAGTGACCTAAAAGCGATTTCGAGAAAAACGAAGAACAAAGTTTGATTTCTCGTAACTTCCTTTGTAGTTAATAGAGTTTTCATGCACATTTCAGTCGATTCTTTTCTTTTTACTTCCTTTTACGTAGTAAAGGAAGTATTGTGATCGCGAAAAAAAAATCACTCAAATTTGGGTCTAAATTTTGATTTTGCTCACCCCTGAATGAATGTTGAGTCGTTTTTTCAAACCTGTCAGCACGTGCATATGTACCTGCCAACATATAACCAGCCGAAAAATCATTTTCAACCACCCCCGAGTTAATTACGACGAGTTTTCTCGTAACGTCTGTATGTGCGTATGTACGTATGTGGGTCGCATAACTCAAAAACTAAATGCCATAGAAGCTTCTAGCTTGGTATGTAGGCTCTGAGGATGGTCTAGTTGTGCACCTCCCCTTGTGGTTGCATTTGAATGTTCCCAAGGGGGTGTTTTACCCCTTTTTTGGGGTAAATCAGTGTTGATTTCAATGCAGACTCAAGTGATATGAATTGGCGCGACCACTTGGCGATATGTCGCCAAGCTTTTGGTCGCCAAGTGTTTGACGCCAACTTGGCGACATATCGCCAAGTTGGCGACAAATTTGGCGAAAAAAATATTTTTTGAATTTGGGTTCAATTTGGCGCTATTGGCGATATTTCGTGAAAAATCCACTGAATGATGTTAAAATCGGCGATATTTAGAAAATGAATCATTGTAAAACATTTGTTTTCATTGTTTCGTGGCAAACTAGGGGTGTAAATGTTCAAATTGCTATCTTGCTCACTCCTAGCACTATTTTAACACTAAGGCATCTACAAAGAAATTTACACGTAAAAGGAAGTAGTGTGGGACCCATACCAGATTTTTTTCTCCCTTGTTGTTCTACCAAATGATATTACTCTTTCATAGCCTCTAGATAGCGCTAATATCTCAAAATTGACGAAAAAGTGACTTTCATTTTTTTTCCCCCTTGCCCTTCAAATATTATGTGCAAAGTAACGGATTTGTTACCTTTCCAATTTTTGAGCATTTTATGGAGGCGACGTGCATATTAACGAATTCAGTAATGTCAAAGTTCAAACATTTTTTTCAATTTATTTTTGACTTCAAGATAAATCACTTTCCTAGCCTTTTTTAATGGTTAAAACTATGATCATTGGCATTGTAAAATATAGCAGTATTAGTTTTGAATGAACTCTACTAAAGAAATTTACAACATCGACTTCAAACATTTTCATCGTTTTCTGTAAAGCTTTCTTCTGATCAAAAGCAAAGGAGTCGGGCGCAGCTATCCTCAGAGGCCGGCAAGGCATCGTTTCTAACTCCACTTGCCAAAGGAGGTCCAGCTCCACACCCATCTTTCTACTCTCCGAAATTTTAGGATCACACATATTGCTTGCCATCCGACCAGCATTTTGTATTTAAATTGAAAAATGGAAGATGGGAACTAAAATATGTGCGTTTCCTCTTAGGCCGAGTGCGCCCGATCTCGAATAGCCGACAGGTGCGTCTGACAGAGGGTTAAAACTAATAATGCGTCTTTCCCAGTTTCTTAATACAAAAGTAAGGAATATACATCTCCATTGTTATTTTTAGTCACTTAATTTATTTTCATAGCTAGTGTTTCAAATGAAAGTTGTTTTCTTATGTTTCGCCTCCTGTAACCAATTATAGCTGTTGCATCGTTATATTTTTGGAACAGCAACATAAAATAAATTAATTATCGCGATTGGTGTGATATCTATAGCTCAGTTTCTGCCACGATGTATTCCCACTCGACTGCCACCGTATACGACAAGACTAAATGCCTACTGCTTTCTAGTTTTTAGCACAGAGTAAAATTTCTCCCTTGGTTCACAAAGCCCTGCCATCTATCGGAGTTCTTCGAGACAGAGAAATTAACGATTGGTTGATTTCTAAATTTGAGTTTAAAAATTAACCAATCAAAAACTTTAATTCGAATATTGTTTGGATTTATCACCATAACAACGGCATTATCGTATCCTCTCAAGATGGCGCTCAAAGTGGAACAGCTGTCCCCCGTATTGAGGCAAATGTAGTAAGCATTTAGTATTTAGGAGGCTTCGATTCGACTCGAATTTGACATTAGAGTCGGGATTTCTGTCGCTGTTGCTTCCGGGCTGAAACCAAAACATAAAAACTTAATAAATATGCTGCTCTGTTTGACAGATTCAACGACCAGCGTCTTTGTGTTTAAATGAGTCTATATATGTGTTTGATGAACCATCTAATTCAGTTTTCCAATTCGTCTCTTGAGATCACGTGGCGGTCTGGATGGTGCCGCCAAGCGTCGCCAATTTTTCCGGTTGCATGACGTCCTTCAGCCACTCGGTCATGTCGTAGTCTTCGAGAGTGCCGCCGTATTTGGTCGGCATGGTGGAGCGGGGGAAGTGGTCAAACAGAGTTTCCATTTTGGAGTGGAAGAATATCTGAAGAAAATGAATAAAATTAAAACAAGAAATAAATAAATACCTTTGTACATAAAAAATAAAAGCAAATGAAACAACGCAAAAAGCGCAAATGTGCAGGAAAACTGCTAATCGGCGTTGCAAGGAACACCTATTTTTTTAATTGCAAAATTTTTAAGGTTTTTTCATCTATAAGTTCATTTCTTTTTGCATCTAAAACGAAGTTCATTGTTACGCCGAAACGCGTGCGTGCAGTTATCTTGCATTAAAATTTTATGAACCGCGAGAATCTAGTGTTGTTTTGAAATATAAATTAGTTGAAAAGCCGTTAATATTTAGCCTTTGATTAAAGTTAGTACACAAATAAATACTAGAGAATATCAAGGATTATTTTTTAGTGTCAATCGTTTAAAATTTTAGACGCGTTGATACTTTCTCTCTTTTTTTTCCTTACATAGTTTATTTTATGAAGCATTTATTTAAGCAAATTAGGTGAAGTTTTGTAATGGAAACATTACCTTATTTCATATGTACATTTGCATTAAAAAGAATGAAATAAAAATATTTTTGAAAAAAAAAATTGAACCGACTTCGGAACTTCACTCGGCAAGTGCTCTAAAAAGTAAAAAAAAAATTTTATTCTTTGAACACCATCGACACTACATTTAAACATAAGTTTTGAAGTCGGTGCAAAAACTATAGGTGAAATGATGTTTAACTACATTTTGCCAACATTTTCCAGAGAAACCATTGAAAATTAAGAGTTGAATATTTGTACCATTACATAAATATGTGGTTGTCAATGTAGTGTATGCGGATGCGATTAAAGAACCTGGATTCATTGCAATTTATATATATAGTTAAATTATAGTTTCGTATGATTCTATATAGTGTTTTTGCGCCGACTTCAAAACTTATGTTTAAATGTAGTGTCGATGGTGTTCAAAGAATAAAATTATTTTTTACTTTTTAGAGCACTTGTCGAGTGAAGTTCCGAAGTCGGTTCAATTTTTTTTTTTCAAAAATATTTTTATTTACAAATGTAGAAGTAATAATACTATTATTAATACTGAAGGCTAAACTGTATTATGTGCTGATGTATTATAACTGTTTCAGAGTTGCTAGTATGTAACTGTGAATAAAAGATACAATTCACGTTCTTTGCAAAGATAAAAGCAATGTATTTAATACTAATTATTAATACTAAAGCCTAAGCTATATTACATGTTGATGCATTATAAGTTCATGCTAGTTTGGTTAACTCTAAAAGCGCATTTTTTAGTTTTTTTAAACTATAATTTAATTATTTCGTTGTTTTATTTACTTTTAAAGTTTGTTGTAAAGCTTTGCATTTCATTCTACCAAAAAATGATTTTTTGCCCCGAACTCTAAAGGCATCATCATTATTAATATCTGTTAGACTGACCTCGTTAACTCGAACACGTGTAGGACGAATTACTATTAAGACGAACTAGATTTAAGAGTTACCGGCCACATTGTTTGTTGTTTATTGCTGTTCGGATAAAACGAACTACGGTTAAAACGAACTGATTTTAAAGGTTCATTTTTTCGAGGTTTGACTGTATAGCTGTCCTAAATGCTTACATTTTACGGCTGTGAAATCTTTCTGGCAATCAAGAGTACTTACTCTCTTTCTGAGTTTATCCGTGAGGAAATTCTTGACTATAAACCACGCAGCCTTGAAAGTGATGGAATCATTCACGAAATGGATGGCCTTGAACCTGCCGGGTACGCACTCCTGAAAAGAAAGGAAGAGCGAATTAGCAATCATTTCTCAGTCAACAATAGAATATCAACTCGTCGCCAAGGCAGCTAGAGTAGCCACCTTCGGCGTCTGCCTCACACATACGAACTTGTCGAGAAAAACTTGGCAGCATTCAACCGGGAGTGAGTGACATTAAAATATTTGCCAAAGCTTGAGTAAAAAATCTGGTATTGACCCCACATTACTTCCTTTTTCGTGTAAATTTCTTAGCAGATGCCTTAAGGGTTAAAATAGTGCTTGAAATTTGTTGTCATGCCACTGAAAACAGGAAACACATTTTAAAAAGTTGTTGCTCTTACATGCACTCGTGATAATGGAGGTTTTGTAGCTCGATTTCCATACATTTGTGTGTTAGCACGAGTAATTTTACATATCGTCGCTTTGGAAGAATAACACTGCAACTTAAAAAAGCCCATTTTTCATGAGAGCAATTTTTAACTTTTCAGAAACTTCTATCGCACTTGTGCTCAAAACTATTGCGACTATTTTAATGAAACTAGCATTAAAAAAACCGCATTTTAATCTCTTTTCTAATGCAATGGCATTTTAACTAATGACGTCATTTTAAAATGAGTGAAGGTAGTTAGAGTTACATCAGTATTCTCCAAAAATTGCTCCCTAGCGGATATTTTTGATACTTTTGAGTTGTAACCTTGTTCATCGTAAAGAGCGGTTTTTCTCAACAAAATGATATAAAATGTCATTTTTCGAGTTTTTTGAGTTGCAGCATTATTCTTCCAAAGCGACGATATGTCGTCATTGATGCAAAATATCGAGTGTGAAAATCATCATTTTAGACAAGACGAAATAGCACTTTAATGTGAAATCACTTATCAAATCAGCGTCTACACAGAGGATGTGTTTTCTACCTCAATAAATGTGTTTATAACTGTTTTAAGACTTATATTTGCCGTATTATCATTATCGTTTCTGATACAATTTACTGAGTTGGACACTGAAAAAATGCACTTTTTATATTTGATACTTAGCCGATATGTACCCGCAATTGACGTGACGTATATAGATAACAATTGGAATTTTGACATCTCGAACTCAAATTATTTCTTTCGCGATGACGAATTCCGATAGGTGAGTGTGTGTGTGGGCGTATGTGTGTGCTCCTTCGCGCCATGTCCTGCATGGTGGTGCAGTGGGACTGTTGCAGGGGTCGCGGTGGCCCGATCGGCAAGGCGTTGGACTCGTAATTGGAGGGTCCCGGGTTCTATCCCAACAGATGAAAGATCTACCTTCTCCACCAATGGTGGCTGGGGGACGTTAAAAATGCTCATGGTCACAACGTCATTCAAGTAAGCGATATTTCTCGAGGGATTGGATCAAGGATTTGCTCGCCTCCTTTTCTGGTTCAGAGAACAGAGCGCTCTTTAGGGCCCTATCCAACCGGTTAAACTACGTGTTGTGGTAGGTACGGAGGACCCTGCAAGGAAAAGTTTGGTTGTCTGTTCGTTTCAAACGGGGCTGCGTTTAGCTTCTTGCCATATGCAGACCTTGTGCATTCCCCAAGACCGACATCCACTCTTTCATGCAGCTTCACCCTCGGCGGAATGCCATTGCCACGAGAATTTTGACGCCCAGTTTCCCCACTAGATGGAGGCACCTGAGCTCTATTCGATGCGAAACGGCAATAGGAGTTTAATTTTACCAAGAGATACGAAAAGCCAAACAAGTAGTAGAGGGATCTTTTACATGCAGCATAATCATACGACATGGACGCTGTCGATTTTCTGCATCATAAAAATCCACCGACTGGAGTCGGGTTTGATCCCGAGCCCTTGAGCGTGAGAGGCCAGCGTCTTAATCACCACACCACTCTATCGGCCTGCAGGGAAAGTGGGATTCTTACAGATTCCGCGTCGCTGCGCCACCACGTGCTGCATGGGCTTCCTGCAGGGGCCAGCGTACGGGTCCGAGTTGGTAGAGCACTGGGACGTGAGACCAAAAGAAAACGTATATACTGCCGTGCTAAGCACAAAAGTGGTATCTACACTTTTTAACAAAATTGAATTATCACCACCAGGAGTCTCTTTCGGACGTATTTCCCCTGAATACAATGTTGTATGGTCATTTGAGAACGGGAAATATTGTTAAAAAATTGTGAAAAAGCGTTATCTGAATCAAATGCATGGATGCGCAAAACTTTGAAGAGTTTTTATCTCAGTTTGTGCTTGACTGCAGATACCACTTCAGTATAGCAGTCGGTCCCTGCCCGGAGAGCCTCACCTGCGTGCCGTGGTAGAGGAGGTAGAGGTTCTGCGGCGTGATGTAGCGCAGGTGCCGGATGGGGTTGCTGTTGACGTCGAAGATGACCTTGAAGCCGTTGAGCTGCGTCATGGGGTCGCGCAGGGACTGCAGCACCATCACCACCACCATGCGCTTCACCTCCTCGACGGGGAACACGGCCGGGTCCCAGTTGTCTGCGGAGAGAGAAGCACTACAATGTACATTTGTTTGTTTGTTTCAAACGGGGCTGCATTTAGCTCCTTTCCATTTGCAGACCTAGTGCATTCCCCAAGACCGGCACCCCACTCTTTCAAGTGGCACCACCATCGGCGGAATGCCCTTGTCACGGGAATTTTGACGCCCAGTTTCCCCACTAGATGGAGGCACCGGGGCTCTATTCGATGCGAAACTGCACTTGGAGTTGATTTTTGCCAGGAGATACTATAAGCCAAACAAGTACTAGAGGGCTCTTTTGCATGCCGCATAATCATACGACATGGACGCTGTCGATTTTCTGCATCATGAAAATCCACCGACTGGAGCCGGGTTTGATCCAGCGCCTTTGGGCGTGAGAAGTCAGCTTCTTAATCACTACACTCCTCTGTCGGCCTATGAAAATTTGTGACAGCATTTATTTTGCGTCCACCTAGCTAGACAAGCAGAATAAAGGAAACATTTAAGTCTTAAACGCCTGACGTTTTGAAATATTCTTTAAGCGTCTTCTTTGGCTTTTATTTTTTGTTTAAATTGTGGGGAAAATGATTTAAAAATTCATAGTTTAATATCAATATGGGTTATGGTTTAAAAAATAAGATTTGACAGCATAAAACTCTAAGGGCCATGCTCCACATCAGCGTAAAACGCGACCGAAACTGAAGGCAGAAACCGAAAATCCGGGTACTTTCCATAGGAGCACCATTGAATAAATTTTACGCTTCTGCCTAATTTTTCTGCTTTACGTCGATGTGGAGCATGGCCCTAACTGAAAAAACTATAAACTCGCCTCAAAGCAGAAAAAACACATGTCTTTGCTACGTATCACTTTGTAAGATAAAAATAGTTCGATAAAAACATTTTATTCACTCTTCTGTGCTTCTTACCAACTTGTAAATGCATTAAAAAACTGTAAACTACTTAGTGATTACAAAAATTTGTGACAGCATTTATTTGGCGTCCACCTAGCTAGACAAGCAGAATAAAGGAAATATTTAAATTTTTAATGACTGAAGTTTTAACATTTTTTTAAGCATCTTCTTTCGCTTTAGATTTTTTGTTTAAATTGTGGGGAAAAAGGTTTAAGAATTCATATATCTTTTAAGTATAGTTTATAGCTCGAAAAAACAAACTTTAAACAGGGCTTTCACTGAAAAAGTAATAAATTGCTCATCTTCACAAATCAGGAAAAACGCATGTCTTTGTTATGTATCAGTCATACAGTGCGTCGCAAAAGTTTAAGCACAACCGAAATCTTTTGATAAGACGAAAAGTATACACCAAAAAGCTTTGAAATTTTTACTGTAATTAAACAAACAGCTTACAAATCCATGTTTCGAATTTGGAAACAATTCATAGAAATTAAAATACGATTACATGATAAAATCAAAATTTTGCTGTCGCAAAAGTTTAAGCACAAAAACGGAATATATATATTTTAGAAAGCATAAAAGTCTTTTAGTAGTCTATGGTGTTACCGTTGCATTTGATGAGTTCGAATATGCGATTTTTCATCGATAGCACGAGATTATGGAAGGTTTCGGGAGTTAGTCTGTACCAGGCTTCCTCGATTGCAGATTTAAGCTCTTGAACAGAGCAATACTGCTTCCCATGCTGGTATACGTCACGTGCGAGAATTCCCCAGATGTTTTCTATGGTATTTAGATCCGGGCTGAGTGCTGGCCAGTTCATTACACTAATATTTTGAAAAGCAAGCCATTCTTTCGTATTATGGGAATGGTATATTTAAGCGTTGTCTTGCTGAAAAATCCAATCAGGACCACCTAGGACTTCACCAAATGGTAACAAATGCTTTCTCAGGGTATCTTGATACCTTTCTGAATTTTGTCTAACCTTTAAAAAGCTAAGAGAAGTTTGTCCGTTGAAGCAAAAAGCGCCCCATACCATGACTGAGCCACCACCATGTTGCCTACTGAATACGCACTTCGGATCTTTCCTCAAGTCACGCCAGTAGTATGAGAACCCATCTAGACCATCTAAATTCCATTTTTTTTTTCATCAGAGAATACAACAGTAATCCATTCGTCACTATAATGCATATGATGCTTTGTCCACTGCAATCTGGCTTGTTTGTGACACTTTTTCAGAAAAGGTTTGCGAGCTAACTTTTGTTTTTTGATAAATCATGATTCTTTTATTCGTCTGCTTATGGTATCAAGCGATAATTTTGTTACAAGTCTAGTTTTTATTTGATTAAGTGACAAATTTTCAGTTAAGGCCAGTTTTTTAATTCTTCTATCCTCACGAGAGGTAGTTTTTCTCGGTCTTCCTGAGCAAAACGCAGGTTTAAATTCATTTACACGTTTCAGAACATTATAAATACCACGTTTAGATCGATTTAAAATCACTGAAATTTGCATAACAGAGTTACCTTCCACTTTCAGCTTCCAGAGTTTCACAATTTCTTCAGACGAGAACTGTAGTGACTTCGGCATCTTGATAACACTTTAAGCCACTGCTACACTATAGAACTCGTTCAAAAGAACCGCACTGGTTCTTCACGCATCACGTTCCAAGAGATATTTGCATAAAATCTGATCTGTGCATAAACTTTTGCGACAGCCAAAAAAATATCTTTTGTATTTTCTGATTTTCGTTGCTGTTATATTTTTCAAAACTTCAAACACTTAATTAGGATCATAGTAGCCACTTACAGTATAAATATGAAAGTATTCTGCTGAAAAGATTTCTTTTTATTCAAAAATTTGCATACTGCTTAAACTTTTGCGACGCACTGTAAAATGAAAATAACATTAAAAAATATTTTTTCACTTTTCAGCGCTCATACCGACCAATTAATGCATTAGAAAGCGGAAAATTACTGACTGATTACATTAAAAAGAAATAATAATGAAATGTAGGGAAGGAGGGGGGGGGGGTTCAAAGTCACTGTTCCGTCTTTTCACCAGATCTATCTATGCAGTTTGAAGATCAGGGCCTAATAAATTCCGAACATTTTCGGATAACAAAACTTTATTGGATGTTTATTAGGGTGGGGCAAAAATAAAAAGTTTTTCAGATCAACTTCTAATAGTTGCCAAAAGTTGTGTTTGGTGATAATTAGCTTTTGTGCAAAATCTGAGAAAAATCGGTTAATATCTTCAGGCGGCGCTGCGATCGCAAAGGTTTATCATAGCTTTTATCGGGATTTTATGGTTAAAATATGAAAAACAATGCCGTTAGCTAATCTCATTGCATTTTTTTTTTACTCATAAGATATATTCATGTATTCAAAGCATATGAAATAACTCACAAAAAATTATTTATAAGATCTATTTATATTTCAAGCATTAAAAAAAAAAAAAAAAAAAAAAACGTGAAAAAAAGTGATTTTTTTTAAATATAAATATATCATGTAAAATAATGTTTGTGAGTCATTTCATATGCTTTTAATGCATGAAAACATCTTTTGAGTAAAAAAACGCAAAGAAGCTATCTAAAGGCATTGATATTTTAACCATAAAATCCATAACAAAGCTATGGTAAAACTTTGCGATCGCAGCGCCCCCTGAAGATATTAACCGATTTTTCTCAAATTTTGCGCAAAAGCTAACTATCACCAAAGGCAACTTTTGGCGACAATTAGAAGTTGATCTGAAAAACTTTTTATTTTTCGCCCCACCCTAATGTTTATGAAAAGGAGATATTTTAATTCTGAACAATTTCTGGAAACAAATAAGAAAATGAATTGTTTGAAATGCACGACTAAAGTAAAAATATCAATTACTGCAAATTTTAGCTCCTCTCTTCCAGCATTTTGAAAGGAAATTTGAACGACTTTGTAACCACGACACATTTAAAGATAACCAGTTACCATTAACGAACATGAAGGATCTTCGACAACCTGGCATCGAACCCAGAACCGTCCAATTATGTGATTAAAGCTTTGGCAATCAAGTCACTATGGCCCCAAAAACTAACAACAACAATAAAATCTTAAAATATTTAGAAAACATTAGATATACCTATCTGTTAGTAATATGAAATAGTGATTTGTGTCAGTCAAACTAGCTTTGGTTTCTTGTTACTTTCTCTGAAATCAAATATCCCTAGTTGTGCTTATGCATTGTATATTAGGGTGGGTCATTTTCAATTTTTTTCGAAATGTTAAGGGGCACAGAATTAAAAAAGTGCATCATGGTTCCAAACTAACGTGTATGAATTTTTTTTACATTCTGATAAGTCTTTTTGCTGCCGGATTGATCTTGAAGTGTCGATTCCTATACCCAGATTGAATACGTTCTATGTAAGCTTGCAGCAATAATACATATTTTTTTTTTACAGAAACACGTCATCAAAATTTTAATTTGCACCTGGTTTGAATTCACACCTGCTATTTCAGCTGTGAGAATTAGCAAAAATGTATGAATCAGTGTCTAAAAATAACCTACGCATGCGCAATTTAACACAGAGATTTCAATATAACTTCGATTGAATTAAAGTGCGCTATATGTAGTTTGATGCTCCTATGGTAGACAGTTTTTAAAATAATGAATCGCACTCGGTCAGGTTGGAAATCTAAGTTATTTGGTGATGCATCTGATCTCAACTGCAATATGTTGCCAACCTATACGAAGATGTTGGGAAGTATTACGAATTTAACCGTCATAAGTTAAAAAGTGAAAAGGATCTTAATAAAGAGCCATCTTACAAGGAATTAGAGAACATTAAGATAAGGAAAATAGAAGAAATTTGGGCAAAGGCTTCCCTTCCTATAGTGCAACGCAAACGAGTAAAAGCTATGTTAAAACTCTTCCACTTGAAATGTAGAAATCTTTTAAAATCCCATCCTAAAATCCCTAAGAAAAAATTGGAAGAGTTTCGCCGGGCTCGTAAAATGCTATTTGACATTTCATCTTGCAAATGCAAAGATATTAATAAATGCATTTGTACAAAAAATAAAAAAGTACCAAAGAGAGAAAAAAAGCTCCTTATAGATCAACGGAGCACTAGAAGAATGGTGATCGGAGCCGTACATACTCCTACTACAAAAAAATTAACCAACATTCTTAAGAGAAAAATACTGCAGGAGAAATCGGAGCTTCACACTCGAAAAGAACGTACTGATAGTTCTTGTCTCATTACTTCATCTGCATCTAGTTCATTGGATACGGATAGTGAGGATGAGTTTCAAGGGCCTAGACAAGCTTCTTCAACTACTTATATCAGCAAATCAACCTGTGCAAACTATACAGTACACTTTAATTTGCTTTCCAGGACATGCGATAGATACGGGGTATCTGACTGGGCAAGAGCAGCTATTGCTTCTGCAGTTCTTTACCCCACCACTTCGGAAATTATTAATAAAAACATGCTTCGCCGGAAACGTAAAGAGGCACGAAAATCTGTGCTGGACATAGACAAAGTTGAACAAATACAAGCTTTGTATTTTGACGGAAGAAAAGATAAAACTTTAATTACATTAGAAAAGAATGGTAAATTCTATAGAAAAAGCATTACTGAAGAACATATTTCGCTAATTATGGAACCAGAGTCTAAGTTCTTAGGCTATATCGCACCAGCCTCTGGTACTTCTAAATGTATAGAGCAAGAAATTAAAAATTTCTTTTTGGAATCAAAAATACCTATGAAGTCTTTGGTGGCAGTCGCATGTGATGGAACTAACGTTAACGTTGGTAAAAATAGAGGTATCATACGCTTGTTGGAAGAAAGTTTAAATAGACCTTTACAATGGCTCATATGCTTACTGCACATGAATGAATTACCATTTAGACATTTGTTTCTCCACATTGATGGCAACACGACGGGACCGAAGTCATTTTCGGGAACAATCGGTAAAGAACTAGAAAATTGCGAAAAAAATCATGTTT
>JAXGGA010023578.1:0-13249 GCA_038373865.1 Uloborus plumipes | reverse complement strand
AAATTCATCATTCAGGATAATCATGTACTTTTTGCGAGGCATTATTTCTGTGCCAGCCCTGGAAGACTAATGGGGTGAATGTATTTTGACATTGCTGATATTATTAGATCGAAAAGATTATTGTCCAAAACTTGGTGACAGCGTGAAAGTCTCAACTATCGAAATGCCCCCTAATAACATTTTTACTGAATAACAAATAGTACATTTCATTTTCTAGATTATTTTCTGGGTTTTCAAAGCTTAACGCACTAAAATGGCTGATTGTTATATACACGTGTTTTGGTTTTACAAGAAACGCCTTTTTCAGGGCAAAGCATGTGGACTTATGGATGAAAAGCGCTAAACTTTGATAAACCTTAATTTACTTTTCTGCACAATGGTACACTGTTAAAACTACTGGTTGCATATGGGGCATTTCACGGTATTTGTGACACAGGGGTGTCCGTAACAAAACTTTTTAAAAGTTTAAATTTTATATATATTGAAAAAGTACATTCTAAAGTACATGAATATCATATTGTTTTCATAGTTCACTTTATATTATGCTTGTAATTGCACTCAGAACATTGAAAATGCAATTTTCAGTGTTACGGACTCTACATTGAATTTTTCTTTAAAAACTAAACTTTTATTCCAATTATTGTTACGGACTCTATAGTCATCATTTTCACAATCCATAATTTTTTTATAGAACGCACTTTTTGATTGAAATTGTTAGCTATATTAGAGGTGAGCCTTTACTTTATCTGTCTCAAGTACCAGCTTTGGCTTAAAAATCGGTTTAAGCCAGATTTAAAGAAAAATTCAACGTAGAGTCCGTAACGGTTAAAACTGCATTTTCAATGTTCTGAGTGCAATTACGAACACAATATAAAGTGAACTATGAAAACAATATGATATTCATATACTTTAGAATGTACTTTTTCAATATATATAAAAATTTTAAACTTTTAAAATGTTTTGTTACGGACACCCCTATGTCACAAATACCGTGAAATGCCCCACAAGGCACTTTCATGGGTGAAACGTTGTCGCACCAGCAGCATCCCCTTAAGCGTGCCACTTGACCCCCCACTTGACCCCCTCTTGAATGTGCCATTTGGCTCCCTATGGCACCTTTAGGGTGAATTGGGGCACTCATGGGGTGCCATAGGGGACAAATCGGGTGCCACAGTGAGATAAATGGCACTTCAAGGGTGCCATAGGGAGTCAAGTGGCGCCATTCAGGGGGTGCCGCTGGTACAACAGTGCCATTTCTGGCATTTCACGGTATTTGTGACATAGGAGTGTCCGTAACAAAACTTTTCAAAAGTTTAAAATTTTCATATATATTGAAAAAGTACATTCTAAAGTATATAAATATCATATTGTTTTCATAGTTCACTTTATATCATGTTTGTAATTGCACTCAGAACATTGAAAACGCAATTTTCACTGTTACGAATTCTACATTGAATTTTTCTTTAAAAACTAAACTTTTATTACAATTATGGTGACGTACTCTACAGTCATCATTTTCACAATCCATCTTTTTTTATAGAACGCACTTTTTGATTGAAATTGTTAGCTATATCAGTACCCCCTATATTAGAGGTGAGCATTTACTTTGTCTGTCTCTAGTACCAGTTTTGGCTTAAAAATCGGTTTAAACCAGATTTAAAGAAAAATTCAACGTAGAGTCCGTAACGGTTAAAATTGCATTTTCAATGTTCTGAGTGCAATTACGAACACAATATAAAGTGAACTATGAAAACAATATGATATTCATATACTTTAGAATGTACTTTTGCAATATATATAAAAATTTTAAGCTTTTAAAAAGTTTTGTTACGGACACTCCTATGTCACACATATCGTGAAATGCCTCATATGGCACGTTTATGGGTGAAACGTTGCCGCACCAGCAGCATCCCCTTAAGCGTGCCACTTGGCCCCCTATGGCACCCTTGAACGTGCCAATTGGCTCCCAATGGCACTTTTAGTGTTCATTGGGGCACTCATGGGGTGCCATAGGGGACCCATCGGGTGCTACAGTGAGATAAATGGCACTTCAAGGCAAGGGCGGACCCAGAAATGTGCCAAGGGAGGGGCGATTAATTTTTGTTTCTTACTTGCCTATTTTTTCCGCCATGCATCCTTGTTGACACACGTTGACTACAAATGTATTGGTCTTCAATTTCGAAAAATTTCCAGATCAGAGCCCTGAATCCCCACCCTTTCCCTTAATATAAACTAAAATTGCCGTTTTTGAACTTCAAAATCTAAAAACTGCTGGAGAAGAATTCCTCAAGGGAGGGGCGATCGCCCCCATCGCCCCTCCCTTGTATCCGCCCTCACTTCAAGGGTGCCATAGGGAGTCAAGTGCCACCTTTCATGGGGTGTCGCTGGTGCAACAATGCCATATGCAACCTGTAGTTTTAACAGTTTATTGCCCAAAGATTAGTTACTTTTAATTTTCCAGATTATTCACTTGGATTTCAACAACTTAACCGACGTGGAACAGATTTTGCATCCAGGCATGTGGAAGGTAAATACCTTGTACTTGAGCCACAACCCGCTCGTAAAGCTTTCAAGTACTTCGTTCAACCACAAAATCCCCAAGATCGGATACTTGTACCTGGACCACTGCGACATCGCGGAATTCGACGTGGAGTACTTCAAGAGCCTACGCAGTCTGGTGGAACTGGACATGAGCTGGAATCTTATTGAAGTTGTTCCGAAACAGGTCATCGATTTTGGGAACGGGATGGAGCTGAGCTTGGCGGGCAACAGGATCGAGGAGTTTGGAGGTGAGAGTTTTTTTTCCTTTTGCAATGTGGTCAAACATTATTTTAACCCATTAATGCCTGACATTTTCTTTTCCGAAGATATTTTGTATACTGGTTACAAACAGTGTTTAATGGACATGAAAAATGATTTAAAAAATATTATGTAAAAATAATTTTTCTATTAAGGAAAGAAAAATCGTCCCTCAAAAGTTACGATAGACCCCAGAGGGTACATACTTTTTTTACTAAGATTTTTTTCTGCCTACGATATAATGTTTAAAAAGACATTTTATAAGAAGAGATAAAATCAGCAATGAACACTAGGAAGCTGGGAATCACTTTGAAAACTTAGCTTTTTTTCTTGAGACTGTGAACGATGTCATTTTTGATGAAGATCATATTAAAACTGCTACAGAACACACTTTACAATGGTTATGTGCTGCAATCTGTCAATAACGAATTGAAACAATACCAAGGTGCTAATTGAACACTATTATTTGGTTGAAATGTGCATTTTGGAGAAATTCAGACCCTTTTTTAGACCGTCCCTAAAAAGGGACGCTAGGCATTAATGGGTTAAGCGTCGAAAAATTCTCCCTAATTGTACTCTGTTACTTTAAAATAGGCGTGTATCAATGTTAGAAATATTGTGTCGTCTCTATAGAAACGGTACAAAAGAAAACAGCTCCACCCTTTTTTCATGCACTGCTGTTTGGGCAGTTCGTTTATTTTATGCTTATCGAATTAGGCTTGCGCTTTTATTTAAATCTTCATAACTCAATTATTTCTAACGTTTTCTAACACACCTAGTGCTAACTAGTTTGTTTTAGCAAGGACCTGCCAGCAAGAGTGACCGTGTTATTGACCACAAGTTGTGAACGTTGATTTTTCCATTGAATAATAGTTTTCTCACAAAGCAAATGAAATCGTTTTGCATTTAACCATTGTTGCAAGAGCTAAGTGGCAAAAAAGTCTATTGCGCTGTAAGTAACTATGACAACCACAGGGGGGAAAGTGCAGAGAGTGGGAATCTAACACGACAGCGCTCAGTACACAGAGTATAATTTAGGTTGAAATACTGGTGTTTATGATTTTTGCCTCCATCTCGTTAAATTCCTAATCCATGCTGAGTGCATAATAAGCACGAAACTGCAGTCCATGGAAGGAATAAACGAGCTGCTGGTGTATTGCAAGGTACTTACTGGTTGAAACACACCGACAGCTAGGCCATGTTATTCAAATGCTGCAGTTTTATGCTCACTAGGAATCACCAGCCTGGCCTAGACAGCAACTGAGCTGGAGGCGGAATTCCTCTTATAGAAGCTAAGAGTGGCAAACATTCTGGTAGCTAAAGAAAAATAGCATCACAGCAATCGAACGGTTTATCTCGTAAATTGAAGGCAAAATCTTTTGAATTAAAAAGTAAGTTCTGTCAAGAACTAAACGAGCCTACTTTCCCGTACATCGACATCGGCATTCTAGCATCTGATCATTATTCTCTTGATCATCTGAGACTAAACATCATGTCAAACATACCTTTTTAGCACTTAAAGCTGATTTCTAAAAGCAAAATATACCCCTCTCATCAGATGAAATAGAGACATAAAAAGTAAATAAATGAATAAATGAAGTTTTGTCGCACCTTTTAAAGAATGTAACTGTTACAGTTCTTCCGTAGAAAAATTCCTCAATCGTTTTCAAAAAAAATAAAAGTACAAAGTACATCAAAACACATTTTATCAAAGAAAGGAAAAAAAAAAACTCGTCCGTCGATAAAATGTCTCGATTTTCACTTTTAAACCGTTGCCAGTTGTTAAATATAAATAAAGAATAAAATGCTCTCGTGAATGAAACACTCTTGTTACAAAAAAAAATCGTCTGCCAAAAAAAAAAAATAGTAATAAATAAAATAACACAAATGAATAAATAAACAAAAAGTCGTCTGCACAGTCAGTCATTTTTTTCTGAGCCTGTATTTCCGCCATGTTTGTGGAGTCGGAGTCGGAATCAGAGTCCTCACAGAAGATTATTCAGAAAAGTACTTTACAAACATTATTTATCAAAACCATTTTTTTACAAAGTTAGTTTGAAGGAAATCCGACTTTAAGTTCCAGGATCAACATTCAATTTAAATTCCCCGTAGGCGCTAATGTTAAATTTTTTTCTAAACGGTTCAATATTGAACGAAAAATGGTTCAAACCAAAAAGCGAAATAAGGGAATGAACCTCTCCGAGATCTTTCAAACAAAAAAAAGTTTATTCCATTCGGATGGTTCACTCAGAAGTTATTAGGTGGGAAAGGTTGCTTGAACGGTTCAATGTTGAACGAAAAAATGTTCAAATCGGAAATGTAAATACGGGAATGAAGTATCCTTGATAAGATCTTTCGAACAAAAAAAAGTTTGTTGAAATCGGACTGTTCACTCAAAAGTTAGCATCGCGGGACAGGTTGTTTGAACGGTTCAAAGTTGAACCAAAAATTGTTCAAATCGAAAAATCAAATATGGGAATGAGTTGTACTCGCCGAAATCTTTCCAACAAAAAAAGTTTGTTCAAATCGGAATGTTCATTCAAAAGTTATTAGGGGGGGAAAGGTTGCTTGAACGGTTCAATGTTGAACCAAAATTGTTCAAATCGAAAAATCAAATATGGGAATGAGTTGTAATCGCCGAGATCTATCCAACAAAAAAAAGTTTGTCCAAATCGGAATATTCATTCAAAAGTTATTAGGGGGGGACAGACAGACAGACCGACCGACAGACCGACAGACCGACAGACCGACACACAAATTCCCCATCTCAATACCCTACTTTCAAATTTTTAATTTTTCGATATTCATTTTACCTTTTTATTTTTTTAACTTGGCGATATTTTTGGACTTGGCGATATTTTTTTTTAACTTGGCGATATTTTTTGGACTTGGCGATATTTTTTAGATGCATTAAGCCAATTTTAATACTTTTTTCGTCTTTCTTTTATTTTTAACGGGAAAGTAGGCTAAAAAGTAAGTTACCGCCCCCTAAGCCCTCATGGCTAAAGGCAGAACTACTGGAAATACACCAATCCTCCAAAAGAAGCTAAGAGTGCCAAACAAACTGGTAACTGAGGTAAAAATAGACGGCAATAATGATACGGTTCAACTTGTAAATTGAAGTCAGCTGTCGGTCGCTGGTGGTCTATTTTTATTTTAGCTACCAGTTTGTTTGGCACTTTTAGCTTCTATTAGAGGATTTCTGCCTCCAGATTGGTTAATGTCAAGCAAGACTGGTGATTCCTAAAGAGGATGAAACTGCAGTATCTATATAACATGGTAGAGTTGGCTGTGTATTTTATGTATTTCTGTCTTAGTCTTGGTCAAGTTGCGGTAACTTACTACTTAATACTTACTGGCAAATTTTCCCCTGCCAAATTTTCAGTTGTTTCTTTTGCACTTAAAGGCGAGATAATATTTTATTGCTCCCGTTCGTAAACTCTGGTCAGCTCAACGTAAATAAAATTCCGTTTTTAAGGAGATTTTCCAATTTCAATATAGAAATTACAATCTAGTTAATCAATTTCTTGATTAATTTCTTCATGAATTACGAATTCTCTGTTCTATAGAGTGCAGCAGCGAAACTTGCTGATTTGAAGTGTCAATAAAAGAAAAAGTATTTCATGTAAACAATTTATTTCTTTTTGTAAGATATTGTACACATTCTGAATTTTTATTTTATTTACATTTTAAAATGACATCGGGCAAATGGTGGCCTCCATCAATGATGCACTAATCTACCTTAGATTTGAAGTTTTGTGCTACTCTTTCAAGCATATCGACTAGGATGTTGGCGATAGCGAGCCGGATGTTGTTCTTGAAGTGTTGCAGGGTCAGGGGCTTGTCGTTGTAAACGATCAAATGGAGATACCCCAATAAAAATAGCCGCAGGGTGTCAAATCGGGGGAGCGAGCCGGCCACGGTACGTCACATCTCAAGAAGTTGATGCGTTCGTGTTTGGACCACTGCAACTGTTGAACCACAGTAAGTTTGTAGGGATGAAACTGGAGTTCGTTGCGAAGAATTCGTCTCAGTGTGCGATCAGAAATCTCCAGAACAGCTGCGTGTTTATGCGCCGAATGCCTGGGAGAGCACAAAAATGACTCTCCCACCTTTTCGACAATTTCTGGAGTTCTGGAAGTCCATTGACGTCCTGGGCCTTTTTTTTTTTTTTTTGCCACTCTCCCACTTTCCCTGAATGTTTTCACCCAAAAAACAATCGATTCCCTTCGAGGAACGGGATCCCCCGGGCTGAATTCTAACCATTCACTGCACGATTTTTTATATTTTCATGAAAAAAATCTTTTGTTACCTTTTAAATAGCCCTGAGTTCAGGAAAAATGAAGAAAAAAATTAATCTTAAAAATGTGCACCAAAAATGACGTTTTAATTGTTTGTTCTATATATGGCACAAAGCACATAGCATATGCTTTGTATACCGATAAGTGTAATAATCTACAATGTGTTTTGTGCCATAAGCGGTATAAACAAACTTTCCACTAAGTGTATTTAAACATTTTTAGAACAGTGGAAATAATGACTAAGCACACTTCTAACGGAAATGCAGACACTCTTTCTTTCAAAAGCAAGAACTGTAATACCTAGACTAGTGCAACTAACTAGTGCATAAAAATCACACTAAACTGTTATAGCAATGTTCCAGAAGAGGCACAAAGCTCAGTTTAACTGCATTTAAAAATCATAGGAATATATGAGGGTTTATTTGGTTTGTGCCAGATCTGGCACACCGTGCAGTGAAGGGTTAAACCGAGTTCGGAAGGCATGTTGAGTGGCGACCACCGAATGATTATTTGAAAAGTAGGCCTCGACGGCGAACGCTCGCTGCTTCTTTGTCCAACGCATGAGGACAACTAAATTGTGAGATAACAAAACTTCAGGACACCTTCTTGAAAATGAGACTCTCCCCACACCTGTCTGACCACGCCTTGCTAATTAGCATCCAATTAAAATCAGCAAGTTTCTCTGCTCCACCCTATATTATTGCTGATGTATTCCGTAGTCTTTTTTTACTGTTTTCGCGTGTTTTGTTTATTTTTATGTGTTCTGTGATCTGTGTGTAAATATTTATTCACAGAGCTTAAAAACAACTGATTCAGACACCCTATAGTTTTATATTGTTCTCTACAGCTGAAATAACCTTCACCGTAGGCCGACTGTTCCTGCAAGACAACAACCTCAAGTCCCTGGGCAGCACCTTGTGGCTGTCCCAACCGAGGCAAGTCTCCCTTGCTAGAAATCGCCTGCAGTATATCGCCCAAAACGACTTCAAAGGGATGCACAATACAAGCAACATAGAGCTGCAAGGGAATGCCATACAACGCATCGACCGATTCTCATTCTTCACTCTCAGGAAAGATCTAAACTACCTAGACCTCAGTGTTAACAAGATTGAGTCACTGAATGGAAGCATGCGGTCTTTATCGCAGCTGATTGCACTCAATTTATCCGGTAATCTTTTACAGGTGAGTTGAATGGATAACTTGTTGATAAGAAATTTATTACCTCTTATCAGGGAATATCAGGCGAAAGGATGTGTTTGGGTTTTTCCCCAGTCACAATAAAAAAATGTCATATCAGTAGAGAGAATGTGTTAGAGTTTTTCCCAACCACTTTAAAATATGTTATCAAGTAGTTTGTATCATCTTCCACAAGGAAAATGGTCTTATTCAGTTCAAACTCATAATATTTTAGGTGCATTTTATTCAAGGGAAAGTTCTGTAATGAGGTTCACTTAGAGTAAAACATGAATAACTTGTCAAATTTGGGCAAAAATCAATCTGTTTAAGAATTTCTCTCACATATGTGGCACATTATTTAAGCTTATAGCTTACTGTCGAATGGCAACAGTTAAAAACAAAACGCGGTGAAAATTTTCCAATTTTGAAACGTTTGATTCGATTTGATTAGTAGTGCACGTTTTTGTAATGTTCGATAACTTTTCAATGGAGCTACAAAATATAATTAAAAACTAGCTGCCAGGGCAGCTAGATTAGCTTCCTGCGGCATGTTGATGCATAACGTCCCCCTTCGCTAACTTTTACCTCATTCTGAAGTTATATTATTTGATATAATTTAATGTTCATTGGATTTCAAGACATACCACGCACGTGGCCCGGCGTTGCACGGGCACTTCGTGCCCTGAAAGTAGTGAGGGAAATTTTAAGAAACTACTCCCCGCCAAGGCGCCTCGCTAACTGGCGCTTCACGCCTTCACTTTTTTCCTGGATCAAAAAAATCATTCGAATTATTGAGATGCTTCGCGCCTTCAAAATGGTGAGGAAAGTTACAGCAAGTTCTGCTCGCTCAAGGGAAAGAAGCAGACATAGATACTCAGTTTTTAATATAAGTAGATGTCTTTTCAACAAATGAATGTTTCAAAATATTACAAGTAGCTAGCGATAAAAATACTATGTAAGTGGCCCGCTTATGAGTTTCGTGTTTGATTTAGCTAAGCCTTCATTCTAAATTCTCATTATCATTGTTATCACTGTTTCATAGCAACCGCGTTTCAACAATGGATGTTATATTTAATCATTTATTAGGCTTAATCGCTTTAAATTTGACTACTTATTAATTGATATCTTCGCTAATTAAAATCGTATAATTATATAAATTGAGACTAATAAAGCCTGAAAAATTTCCTATCTATCGGTACCTGGTTCGACTTTCAGTTCATTGGCGTTCAGGAGAAAGGAGCGTGACATAGATAGAAAGATACTCAGTTTTTAATATAAGTAGATGGTCGGAAAAGAGCTCGCAAGGGTGGATACAAGGGGATGATCGCCCCTCCCTTGAGGGACTCTTTTCCAGCAGTTTTTAGATTTTGAAGTTCAAAAAAGGCAATTTTAGTTTATCTTTGATGAAATAAAGGGAAAGTGTGGGGATTCGTGGATCTGATCAGGAAAATTTTCGAAATAGAAGACCAAAACATTTGTAATTAACATGTGTTAACTAGGATGCATGGCAAACTAAATGGGCAAGTAAGAAAAAAAATCAATCGCCTCTCCCTTGGAACATTTCTGGATCCGCCCTTGAGAGCTCGCTATATGACTGAAACCTCCATTCAGTCAGAGGAAATGAGATTGAAAAGAAGTGCTGATGACAGAAATAGGTGTCTAACAGAAAACCTAACTTCGCGTAAAAAGAAGACTCATTTGTTACCAAATACAATAAAGCACTCTCATGTAGATATCCACGGAAATGAATTAGCTGACACTCTAGCCAAAGAGGGATTAAACAATCCCATCCCTCTACTTCAGAGCTTATATCTTTTGAGTTGTTTTCGAGGAAAAAGGCCCAAAATAAGTAGAAGTGGTTAATTCCCCCCCCCCTCCCATCACTGACCACACACATAAAAGGCCTTAAATATTCTGAGGGCAGAAAGACATATCTGTACCTCAGAACCAGACTAACGTAAGTCCATTTTCGTCATTTTTCAGTAGAGGGGAAAAACGATGTATTTGACAATCGTTTTTCCCCTCTACCGAAAAAGAACAAAAATGGACTTACGTTAGTCTGGTTCTGAGGTACAGATATCCTCTCTGCCCTAAGTGCCACCATGATCAGGCTTCACCTCAACATATATTGGACTGTTTGGGTTTGAACTGGGAGGATATCCATTAGAGTGGGGCGAAAAATAAAAAGTTTTTCAGATTAACTTCTAATAGTTGCCAAAAACTGTCTTTGGTGATAGTTAGCTTTTGTGCAAAATTTGAGAAAAATCGGTTAATATCTTCAGGGGGCGCTGCGATCGCAAAGTTTTATCATAGCTTTTATCGGGATTTTATGCGTAAAATATGAAAACAATGCCGTTAGCTAATTTCATTGCATTTTTTTTACTCATAAGATATATTCATGCATTCAAAGCATATGAAATAACTCACAAAAATTATTTTATATGATATATTTATATTTCAAGCAATTAAAAAGAAACAAAAACGTGAATAAAAGGGATTTTTTTAAAATATAAATATATCATATAAAATAATGTTTTATGAGTCCTTTCATATGCTTTTAATGCATGAAAACATCTTTTGAATAAAAAAAACGTAAAAACAATAGCTAAAGGCACTCTTTTTGATATTTTAACCATAAAATCCATAACAAAGCTATGGTAAAACTTTGCGATCGCAGCGCCCCCTGAAGATATTAATCGATTTTTCTCAAATTTTGCACAAAAGCTAACTATCACCAATGACAACTTTTGGCAACTATTAGAAGTTGATCTGAAAAACTTTTTATTTTTCGCCCCACCTTAATATCCATGCTACTCCCCTTTTGGTATCGGATTTCATTAATGTTAACGGATTCGATTTATCTGGGTCTGACTCCGTCGAACCAGATGGGAGATGAGAAACAACAACAACAAGCACTCGTATAACTTGCCCATAGACAAAATTCAAGAGCATAATTGCTGCAAAATGTCCGATGTTCCCACATTTTGTAGTGTGATTTCCTGGTAACACAAAATAAAAAGAGAGAGAGAGAGAAATAATCCAAAATATAGTTTTAGAAAACTAAAAAATACCCTTTTGGACTTAATCAAACTAAAAAGAAGATTTTCAAAACTACTGAATATCCGCTAAGTTTACATGCACTTATAATACATCAATATGATATACAGTTTAGCCTTAAGTATTAATAATAGCATAAAATATATTATTTTTATATTTGCAAAGAACGTGAATTTTATCTTTTATTCAGAGTTACATACAAACTACTGAAGCACTTATAATACACCAACATGTAATATAGTTTAGCCTTTAGTATTAATAATAGCGTTAAATATTTTACTTTTACCTTTGCAAATTTTATCTCTTATTCAAAGTTACATACATACATACAAGCAAACAAACCCACCATGTAAAACTAATAAAAGCATATTAAAAAAGTATCCAATGGTACCTAAAATAAAATTTAATATTTAGCATCAAGTATTTCTCTTCAAAAAAAAAAAAAAGAAAGAAAGAAAGAAAAGTAACACATTTTCTAAAAAGTTACATTTTGTAAACTTGCTTTTCCTCCAACCCCCCCCCCTTTGGGTTCGTTCATAGAGCAACCCTACTAAGTTTTAACCGCTTGCCTGATTATCCCTAGTTATCTCGGGCTCATATGAGTTGCAGGTAATTATTAACCCGAGAAAACTCGGGTGAAACTAAATGATTTTACACCTATAAAAAATTAAAAATTCAACTTAAGACGTACATATTTTGTTGTTTCATTTAATTGTATTAAAAAATCAAATTTAAAAAATGGGGGTTTTTTTTGTAATTTTTTCAAAAAAAAAAATGTAAGGGAAGCGGTTAAAAGCAGTGCCACTGAACGTGTCCTAAGTAAGAAATCCTTAGTTTCCAATTGTGCTCTTATTCTCTAGCCACTAGCAAGAGGACCTTACAGGTTGTCACTCACCGATTTTGATGAGTTTTATATATTATGTAGAGGGACCCACCCTAAGTATTTTAGCAAAAGGATATTCCCCAATGCGCCTTAGTTTTCGAGATATAACGATCCAAAGTTCAGCTCGAAGTTGTTATAGAGGTACGGTTGAGCAGTGGTCACAACAGCGGCCGTAGCCCAGTGAGCAAGGTCCCCCACTCCGACCGCTGGATGTCTGGGGATCGAGTCCCGTGAATTAACAATATTAAAAATTGAAAAAATAGATTTCTTTTTTAATGAATAAATAAATAAAATAAAAATGAATAATTAAACGATTTTCCATTAACTATCGAATTTATTTCGATTTTAAAGAAAAAAAAATTACGTCACGGGACTCGATCCCCAGACCTCCAGCGGTCGGAGTGGGGGACCTTGCTCACTGGGCTACGGCCGCTGTTGTGACCACTGCTCAACCGTACCTCTATAAGAACTTCGAGCTGAACTTTGGATCGTTATATCTCGAAAACTAAGGCGCATTGGGGAATATCCTTTTGCTAAAATACTTAGGGTGGGTCCCTCTACATAATATATAAAACTTATCAAAATCGGTGAGTGATAACCTATAAGGTCCAGTTGTAAGTTATAATAACGTGAACGAATTCAAGCATCTTCTTAACTTGTAGAAGTATCCGACTCGAATTTAATTTTACAGATGTTTGAAGAAAACGAATTCATGGGACTTCCTGAATTGTCAGAGTTACACTTGCAAAACAATCGTATCATCTTCTTCGATATGCAACTTCAGCAACTGTCGCAACTGCAATTCCTCGACCTGAGAAATAACAGTTTAGTGAACCTAGTGCCGAACCAATTACCGAAGACCCTCCAATATGTGTATCTAAAAGGTGAGTTGTAAGTCTGGCTATTTGAAAAATTTTAATATGGTTAAAACGGGGGGGGGGGGGGCGGAGGGCGGGGGAGCGTCATTTAGGTGGTCAGGAGGGGGCAATTGTCACCTGGCTTTGAGAAATTAATATACTATTTTTCTATGTGA
>JAXGGA010023577.1:0-13251 GCA_038373865.1 Uloborus plumipes | reverse complement strand
CGTGTTCCCATCCCTGGCAGCTCGAGCATTTTATCCAGATTCCTTCTCCAGATTTCGATTCAAGATACAGAGCGTTTCAGAGAATACGTGCTTCATCTTTTTCAATTTCATCTTCTGAAGACGACGACATCCAACCTTGGCTAACTGATGATTTTTTTTTTTTTTTTCATGTTACGTCCATTTTTTTTTCTCGTTCTTCTTCTTCCAACTCAAGTTATATGGGCTTCTTGTTATAAATGCTGTTTTCCCTCTTCTCCTATCGTGTTTATTTTGAGGTCTTGGTCCAATCACTCGTGGTAGAGGTAGAACTTCTTTGGATGATATAGAAAATGGCAGTGAAGGGCGACAGTATAGTCCAAGTCCTTTGACTCCTGTTGAAGTGAACGGTTGGATAAATCCTGCATTTGTGCTAGTGTTATCGTTGCACTAAGTGATTCATTCAATACTGTCTCTAGTGGTTGTGATGACAGAAAACTCTTAGATGCTGAATTTGACTGAATTTGAAGATCCTTCGGATCTTATCTCATTTTATTGCAGATTTAATGGGTGTTAGGACGTCATGTTCTGAGCATCCAGCAATGGGTGATCTGTTGGAAGAGGGGAAGCGAAGAGATATTCAGGAAAGACATCCGGGGTTACATGGGAAAATGCCTGTTTGCGTGAACCCATTCACAGCAGTTTCGACAAGAGCTGCTCGTTAAAATGCTGCATTGAACATATTTCCTACTTCTTAGATAGTAATCCCTTTGTCAGGATGGTTAAACATCCACTTGGGAACTTCTAGCTCGATTCGTGCTGCTTAAAAACATTGAAAAAACATTAATGGAAATGGTCGGGTAAAACGGGACACATCAAAATTGTATCCCGTTTTGGGCACCCTAAAAGTGTCCCGTTTTGCCCGACCATGGTGCTTTTGACAATATAAAGGGCTGACCCCGGAACCGCCACTCACTAGCAATATTTAAGTACATGAAATTATTGCTAAAAGAGCTATGAACAAAATACAGTTCTAACCGGAATTGTTCCGAATTACGGAGAACCACAATTCTAGTTGTTCTGCAGTCGAAAAAAGTAAAAAGTAAGTAAAAATCTCAATTGAAAACTTTCAAAAAATATTTCTTTGCGAAATACGTGACTAGAGTTGAGATATTAACTGAGTATGCTGTCATGGCGGTCGGGAACCAGTTTTGCCTGTCTCCTGCGAGATAGTACCACCAGTCAAGCTCCAACGCCCACTATCCCGTTTTGCCCGCCTATCCCGTTTTGGGCAACTCTCCCCTATTTAGCACAGCAGTATACTACTATTACTACTATATACACCCAGCAACAGGTCAGCCGCGTGACTAAAACAGTATCTTGACGACAAATTTCTTTTCAGAACCAAGTTTTCAAAAAATCCATTAAGAGCATAGTTTTTAATGTAACACAATTTAACTCTTTCTTAGGCATTTGAAAATTCCAAATAAAGTGATTTTTATAAGTGTAAAATTTACACTAGTAAAAATTTAGGTTTTTCAATCAACGTTTTCTAATTTTCTCCCAAAGAACATGTTATAAAAATCCAAAATATGTGTAAACTAATGTAAAAATGTTAAATAAAGCATTATGTTCGAAACTTAATTTGAAGAATTTAACCATTTAATCAACATATAAATTCAGAAATCTGTTGATATACTAGAAAACAATATGATGCCTATTCAACTGTAGAATATGGGGAAACCCAGGGCAAGATGACGATGCGGGGCAAGATGAAGAATATCATGTTTAATTTTTACACATCAAATTACAGCTCTAATCATTGATTGGTGAGAAAATAAGTGTGAGAGACCTTACTGACTAAATCACCGATTTTTTTTCAAAACAATTACGGCATTTAAAAAATAATGCACTAGTTTAAGCACCGAGCTAACACAATTCCAAATCCTAATGAGTTCGTGGTTATTTTCATATTCCTCATCGTTGTAAATGCAATACTTTTCGGACATAACCGTTTCGAAAATGAATGATACATTTATAGCAGCCCTGTATATCTCACCTTTCCTTCGAAGCAGAAATCAACTAAGGGCGGGTCCAGAAATGCTCCAATGGAGGGGCGATTGATTTTTTTTTCTTGCTTGCCCCCCCCCCTTTTTTTTCGCCATCCCTAAGCCAGGAGCCTTGTTATCCACAATCATACTTTAACACCCATTCCTAACCAACCCGCATTTGTGCGACAGGTGAATATGACTCCCAAGAACAGGAGGGACGCCGGCCCCTACCCGTGGCTGCGGCCTCTGTCCCAGGGCCCGAGCGAGGAGGACGAAGGGGTGCGCTCGGTCCCCTACACCCTTGTGGTCGACGGCCACAACGTCACGGTGACCTCGGTGCAGGAGTACTTCGTCCACTCCGACGAGCAGCCCGACGAAGAGGAAGAGGAGGAGGAGGAAGAGATCGAGTGACGGAACGGACCGACATGGCTCGCCAGGACTACAGACATTCCTTTTGTTTATAGTGAGAAGTGAACGCAATAAAGTTCTCGCAATGTTTTAAAGTTACGACTACTGTTTCAATCAGTTCTTTGTCGCCAGGAATCAATAATATCAAGAAGCAGTGGCGCACCCAGAATTGTTTCCTGGGAGGGGTTAAGTTCGGAAAGTTTTCGAATTTGAAGTCCTAGAGGAAAAACTGCATTCATTTTTGGTTAAATTAAGAAGAGGGTTGAGAGCTAGATCTCGGCAATTTTTCGAAAATTAAATCCGAAAAACGCATTTCAAGCAGTTTGGTTGTATCAAGGGAGTTCGTTTTCATGCTTATGGGAGAGGCTTAATTCCTTTAGCTCCCCCCCAACTCTATGGGTGCGCCACTGTCAAGAAGTTTTGTCCAGAACTACACGAGCCTACTTTCCCGTGCACGAACATCGAGTTTTTGGCATCTGAATCAGTATTCTCTAAATTTGCTGAGACTGCAAATTGTGTCGAACATTCCTTTATGACATTTAAAGCTGATTTCTAAAAAGAAAATATGCATTTCTTATCTGACGAAATAGATACGTAAAAAATAAATAAACGAACAAATAAAGTAGTAACATCTTTTATACAATGTGCAGCTAATATATATGGGTGATGCTCACAAAACAGTGGCGTATCCAGGGGGGTGCCAAGGGACCAATGCACCCCCCAAGATTTTGTAAGACTAAAAAATGGTGGCACCTAATTTTGAAAAAACATGTAACCTTCATGTAAATATACTTCATGCTTTTTCAATGAAAAATACTTTATGAACACTTAAATATTGTCATATTATTTTCTGTTTTCGACAATAAAAAGCAAAACTAATTGTTATTCTGTAATTGTGGAAATGTAAGAGGAAAATGAGCGATGTACCCGCGCCTCTCACAAACATTGTTAGACGTTTAAGCTTCCTATTAATTGCAGATTATTTAAATGATTTAAATGTCTTTAAGCATTGTTCCGCCTCTTATTTTCTCTTTTTTAAAGATTATTTTGAACAAATTGTCATATTATTATTTTACATCGTAAAGAAAAAATCAACAAAACACCAGCTTATTTTTTCTTTCGAAATGTGACAAATTGGATTTTTGTTTAAAAACTTATCGCACATTAAAAAAAAAAATTGTTTTTTATATTAACACTTACATTGAAACATTACTGCTCATTTCAGCAGTAAATTTTTACCTTATAGAAAAAGGGATCAGTTTCTACTTTCTTTTCTCATGGGATGAAATGAAAGTTTTTATTTTATTATTAAAAGTTTTATTAGAAATGAATAAATAAACAAGTTGAAATATTAATGAAGGAATGCGAATGAATGAATTAATCAATGAGCACATCTGGTATTTAAAAAAAAAGGAATAAGTAATAGCTGAAAAACAAAAACAATTTTCCAGAAAGTGCAAAATATTACAATATGTGTATGAAATTTTGAAAATGAGTTGTATATATTCCCTTTGATTTTTCAGTCTATTTATATTTGAATCGCAATCGTCCAATCGACTATAGGTTTAAGAATATAGTTAATATATTGCTAGGTGAATGGCGCAGAAGAGTTAAAGTGTTTTGACACCGTTATTTAAATCTTACCCCCACGTTCCCCAACATCTGAAGGACGTTTAAATGGACATTTTGTAGAATATGCATGAGAAAATGCGTGCAGATAAGCTAAGAAAAATCTTATCTTTGATGAAACAAAAATAATCATAAAATTAAACTTCATAAAAACCAAAATGTACAAAAAATTTCATTTTGGTACTCTCGGACCTTCAAAAATATTTATCATGCAACTATTTTATTTAAATTATAAATGATCTATCAATTTTCCGATGAAGACTTGATTGCTTTTGGCTAGAGATTTTTTTTTTCGTAATTTGTTTATTGTTCTTGCATAATTTTGTGTGTGTGTGGGGGGGGGGGGGGGAACAATCTTTGAGCAACGTTCAATAGAAAAATTGAATCGAAATAATGCGTTTTTAAAGTTTCACAATATTTCTTGATTTTGTTCCTTTCTCAACACAGTGTCGATGTTCGATGTGCACCCCCCAAAATCAATTCCTGGATACGCCACTGGGACAAAATAGCTTTTAAAATGTTTAAAAATAAAAGTTCTTGAAATAGAATTGAATGACTTTACATTGAAAACATATATGTTAATAAATAATTTTCCAAGTTTTTAAAGCTACAAACCAAGCTTTTGTAGAGTTAGCTGCTGATTTCTGTAAAGGTGGATGGTTTGCATCATTTCTGTCACGCGTTTTTATTTGGAAATTATTTTGAATCTATATTTTTAAAACACAGAAATATTTTTTTCAAACAGAACATACCCCTATGAATGATAATGTACAATTTTTTTATATTTGTGAAGTAATATTTGAAAATTAAAAAAATAATAATAATGAACCAAAATTTGTAATTTCCGCCAATTTTTCAAGCTCTAAGTCACCTGAACTATATTGCTACTGCAGCCACATGTAAAACATTTTTTTTTTACTTCGTTAGATCTAACATGTTATATTTAATGTCTAGGCTATCTTTAATGACTTTAGGGAAAAAGTATGGATTCAGAAGCTGCTTTTGTGACATTGAAGTTTTAAATTCGCAATTATGCTATTATTCGTTGAAGGAAATCGAGGGGGTAGGGTGCTCTCTCTCAGAACATTTTCGAAATTTAAGTGATAGAAAGGTGTTTGAAGGCTCTCCTGGAAGTTTTTTGGCGTTGAGGCTCTTAACTGCAATTTTGAATTATTTTTGTAGATGTTTAGCGAAAAGGGGAGAAATTCGGGACCTTTCCTTTTTGAAAACACATTTTAAAACTATTTCGGGACAATTTTCCTTGATTTTTGGAGGGCCCGGGCCCCCTGGGAGCGCCCCATATATACGCCCTTGTTTGTTTCATGGAGTACTACTGCCTTGAAGTTAGTTTTTGAGCCATAGATGAACAATCGCCATTCTTTTTCATTATATGGACAATTTAAAGGAATCAAATTAATTTATCCATGTGAATTATGTTTCTATTCTCTTTTTACTTGTTCTATAGCTGTAATAAGTAAAGTGTATGTGTATATAGATCAAATGTGTCTAAAACAAAAATTTAATGCACTTATAACTCCTATAGGATAGCCCATATAAGCCAAAACGTATAAATGGTATTTCTTAAAATTGGAGGGTGATAGAAAAATTTTGCAATCATATTCTTTTTCAGCAGCTTGAAATCTATAAGAAACACCCTAAGTACATTGAGGAACAGAAAATTCGTTAAAATTTGCTTTTCAGGGTTATTGATTAAAATGCATGAAAATTATAATAAGCTTGGATGGAATTAGTCAGGTTTTTCAAGGGGGGGGGGGGTCCGGATTTTTCTCTCCATTTACTTCCTTAAAAGGACTAAAGTCTAAAACTACGTTTTAAAGCTTACATTTCAGAATGTTTTCCCCAGTCCCCTTATTTGGGGCCGTGGTAGCCCGATCGGTAAGGCGTCGGACTCGTGACCGGAGGGACCAGGCCCGTCATTTAGGGGGGCAGGGGGGTCAATTGCCCCCCCCCCCCTGACTTTGAGAAATCAATGTATTTACATATAAGTGGGCGTGGTTTTTGTTGTTTTCTAGTGAAATTGTATTGTGTTTTTACCCTTTGCCCCCTCTGGAAAAACTTGAAATGACGTCCCTGGGAGGGACCCAGTTTCGATCCCAGCCGATCAAAGATCCACCGTCTTGATTAATGGTGGCTGGGAGACGTTAAACATGTCGTGGTCAGAAAGTCCTCCAAGTGAAATGATACCTCTGGGGGTGCTGGGCCACGCTCAACCTTGGTTCTGGTTCAAAAAGATCAGAGCGCTCTTCAGGGCCCTATCCAGGTTAAACCACGAGTTGTGATAGGTACGGGGGACCCCGGAGTGTGTGAAGTCCCCTTATTTATACCCATAAAGGACTTATGGCCCTCAATGACGCACCCACAGAGGAGCTAGGTGACTGAAGTCCCTCCCAAGTGTATCAAGCGAACTCCTTTGACAAGATCAGAGAGAGCCTAAAACTGCGTTTTTTAGTTTAATTTTGAAAATTTTCCAGGAGCCCCTACCCCTTCCCACACATTTTTTTACTCTCACCATAGATAACTTTCAGAAAAAAAATTCTACTGCCTCAAATACGAAACATTTTTGAAGTACTGCCACTTACATTCTCTTTCTTCCTTAACTTGGCCAAAGAAAGCCTAAAATATGTTTGTGTGACTTAAATTTCAAAGTACAAGATAGCTCCTAAAGTAAGAATTCCTCACGAAACTGTTTGCCCTTCTCAGAAAACAAACCTGGGTGGGCTACTGATCCGCCCCCCCCCCCCCGGAAAAAAAATATAGTAGGGTATACCGACCAGCGAATGAACACTTAAGCGAAATTTCGTTTTCAAAAATTAATAGCGTCAGTAAAAATTGTAGCACTCGTCACATAACAGTAAAAACACTTTAGGCGTTATATGTAATTATTTTTTTAAATATTGCGCTAATTTTTATGGTTCTGGATCTGGTTTTTTTGGGGGGTTGAAAGGAGAAAAAGTGCCTTGACCCAGTGAATGAACACCCCAAATAAAATACAAAAGCAGCATTTTCGAGCCATTTTCTTTTTAGGAATGTGTAGAATGACATGACTACTGCTGATTCATCTAAGAAAAATAGTTTTAAACTTTATTTTTTAAGGAAAATTACGAGGTGTTCATTCACTGGTCTGTATACCCTATTCAAAAAACAAGATAGAACATGGATCTGCCCTTGGATAGAATATGTACCATTGATGTGAAGTTTCTGAACAAATGTTTCTGTTGTGTAAAATAATACAGACTAATTAGCAGTTTTCATTTTTCAAATGGATTTTTTTTTCTTTTTCTTTTTTTTTTTTTTTTTTTTTTTTGCGTAACAAATGTAACTCATCCCAAACGTAAACTATCTTAGTCAGAAACTCGTGAATTTGTCGATTCAAGTTTAATTTCTATGCTAAATTGCTTAAACATAGATTTTGTACTTAAGTTAAGCAAAAATAAAATTAAATTCACCTGGAATATTGAGCCGTTCTACGAAACAGCTGCTATGCCATTTTATCCTGCATGTGACAGCTCATATATTTCTTTAAAAAGTCATAATTTTAAAATAATGATCAAAAAATTTTGCTTAAAAAATCAAATATGTTTGATTTCTTAAGCAACAAAATTTTGCTCATTACCCTTTTAAATAATTACTTTTAGTTAAATATTTGAGTTGTCACATGCAGGACAATTGTGCAATCAGAATTCTTCTGAAAGTCAATGTTAAAGTTTCTTGTTTTAAGTAAGGCCCCTATATATACGAGCCGGCGCATCAAGATTAAGTTTCACCACTTTGGATCCAGCTCGTGTTTGTGTGATTGAGTGGTTGTCTTTTCTGGCCAGTAATCGCGTTTTGGTAATTTTTCACTTTGAGCAATTATTAGCGGCACGTGGATTTGGCAAAGCTTAGCAATGTGCCAAAACTTTTTTCTGGTAACCCTACTCCGCAACAATGAAAATGTGAAAGTAAAAGTTAAGGAATTGGATCCAAAGTGGTGAAACTTAATCTTGATGCGTCGGCCTGTTTATATAGCGGCTCTAGTTTTAAGTATAAATTGTAATTTCTCTAAAGTTTAACTTTTAGTTTTTTTACCCTTCTGTTTGGGAGTTTAAGTACTTTGGTTAAGAAAGAGCTGTGTTGAAATTGTTGCCAAATGTAGATTCCGTAACGTTTCGTATAGAGTCTGTAGCTAAATTTATAAAATTAATAAAAAATAGCAAATTTCTATAATAATGAAACTTATTTTAGAACAGTATACTGCCGTGGGCAGGTAAAGGGCAGTAACTGCAAATTTTTCGATTTTCATTTTTTTGCATTTTTGAAATCTATGTTACATTAGTTTTGTGGTGCAAGCATCTTTTTTTGGTTTCCGATGAAAAAAAACTGTTTTTTAACCAATGGTAATTAGCAGTAACTGCATTTTTCGTTACTTTGGGCAGGTAAACGGCAGTATCTGCATGTCTGCAGGATGAACATAATATGAATCGCTGTGCAAAACTTGCATCAAGCCGCAAAAACCGTTTTCCTTTGTACCTAAACTGAGCGAAAGTAGGGGTGCCCTAATAGGAGGTCACGGGAGGTCATTGGTTGCACTTGAATGCTCCCAAGGGGGTGTTTTATTCCTTTTTGGGGTGAATCAGTGTTAATATCAATGCAGACTTAAGTGATATAAATTGGCGTTACCACTTGGCGATATATCACCAAGCTTTTGGTCGCCAAGTGCTTGTCGCCAACTTGGTGACCTATCGCCAAATTGGCGACAAATTTGGCGAAAAAATTATTTCATGAGTTTGGGTTCAATTTAGCGCTATTGGCGGTATTTTGCGAAAAATCCACTGAATGATGCTAAAATCGGCGATATTTAGAAAATGAATCGTTGTAAATCATTTTTTGCATTGTTTCGTGGCACATTAGGGGCGTAAATGTTTGAATTGTTATCTTGCTCATTCCAAGCACTATTTTAACACTTAAGGCATCTACTAAGAAATTTACACGTAAAAGGAAGTAGTGTGGAGTCCATACCAGATTTTTTTATTTCAAATAAAGTTTCTCTCCACTAGCAGACAATATTTTTCACGATTTCAAAGGCACACGAGCCAAACTTGGCAGACGACAAACAACTAGCTGTCGTGGCCGTCACGAAACTTTCTTCTATATCTATCTTATGAATTCCAGTTACAAAATAAAATACGTACTCGCCCTAATAATTGAAAACAGCTCCAATTTCCCAATTATCGTAATAACCCTGCAAATGCAGAATCAATGAGCGAAATTGGAAATCATTACAAAAGCCTTGTTTAGATTAATTGCAAACATTTTATTTGTTAGTAAAAAGAAATTGGCAACAGTTAAAAATTTCAAATCATTGAAAGTTGTCAGCTGTTTTGATAATTAAATAGCGTGAAAGCGATTTTTTAATGAATTAATTTTTCGCATTGTTGACGAAGCGCAAAAATCACCCCCACCCTCCCCCTGGGGCGATTGGCGCCAAAATTTAATCGATGCTTGCTTCCATATTGGGTTAGTGTTATTCCAAATTTCATTCAAATCGCAGCAATATTTCTCGAGATACAGTAGGTGCAATGACAAAATAAGCACTTTTGATTGCTCCACCCCCTTTGAGATATTGACACACAAATTGAATCAGCACTTGTACTCAATAGGGTCTACCTATGGACTAATTTTCGTTTGATTCCGCCGGTTACTTCCTGAGATATAGCAATCACCCCCGCGCAGAACACGTGCGATTGCTCCACCCCCTTCGAGATATTGACACGCAAATTAAATCAGCACCTGTACTCAGTAGGGTCTACCTATGGACCAATTTTCGTTTGATTCCGCCGGTTACTTCCTGAGATATAGCGATCACCCACGCGCAGAACACGTGCGATTGCTCCACCCCCCTTGGAGGAATTCGTTAAACAAAGTCAGGTGCACCAGTTCACATGGTGGTACATATGTGCAAAAATTTTTGTTCGATTTCATGCAGTAGTTTCTGCTCTAGCGCGGCCACAAAAACTGGTCACACACATACAGACTCACACACAGACACACACACAGACAGACATTTTCCAAAAATGGTCGAAATGGACTCAGCGCACCTCAAAACGTGCAAATCCGTCAAAATTCGACATTCGAAAATTTTCACGAAACCAATACTTTCTTCTATATATTAGATATAGAAGAAAGTAAAAATGCAGCAAAGAAATGATTTTCTTTACATCGTTTTGTTTTCTTTTAATTACAGTTGCTTTCATACTAACAGACGATAGTTTTTGCAGTTTAATCTCTAGCTGTTGCTTTTTACTTTCTTCTATATCTAATATATAGAAGAAAGTATTGGTTTCGTGAAAATTTTCGAATGTCGAATTTTGACGGATTTGCACGTTTTGAGGTGTGCTGAGTCCATTTCGACCATTTTTGGAAAATGTCTGTCTGTGTGTGTGTGTGTCTGTGTGTGAGTCTGTATGTGTGTGACCAGTTTTTGTGGCCGCGCTAGAGCAAAAACTACTGAATGAAATCGAACAAAAATTTTTGCACATATGTACCACCATGTGAACTGGTGCACCTGACTTTTTTTAGCGAATTCCTCCAAGGGGGGTGGAGCAATCGCACGTGTTCTGCGCGGGGGTGATTGCTATATCTCAGGAAGTAACCGGCGGAATCAAACGAAAATTGGTCCATAGGTAGACCCTACTGAGTACAGGTGCTGATTCAATTTGTTTGTCAATATCTCCAAGGGGGGTGGAGCAATCGCACGTGTTCTGCGCGGGGGTGATTGCTATATCTCAGGAAGTAACCGGCGGAATCAAACGAAAATTGGTCCATAGGTAGACCCTACTGAGTACAGGTGCTGATTCAATTTGTTTGTCAATATCTCGAAGGGGGGTGGAGCAATCGCACGTGTTCTGCGCGGGGGTGACTGCTATATCTCAGGAAGTAACCGGCGGAATCAAACGAAAATTGGTCCATAGGTAGACCCTATTGAGTACAGGTGCTGATTCAATTTGTGTGTCAATATCTCAAAGGGGGGTGGAGCAATCAAAAGTGCTTATTTTGTCATTGCACCTACTGTATCTCGGGAAATATTGCTGCGATTTGAATGAAATTTGGAATAACACTAACCCAATATGGAAGCAAGCATCGATTAAATTTTGGCGCCAATCGCCCCAGGGGGAGGGTGGGGTGATTTTTGCGCTTAGTCAACAATGCGAAAAATTAATTCATTAAAAAATCGCTTTCACGCTATTTAATTATCAAAACAGCTGAAAACTTTCAATGATTTGAAATTTTTAACTGTTGCCAATTTCTTTTTACTAACAAATAAAATGTTTGCAATTAATCTAAACAAGGCTTTTGCAATGATTACCAATTTCGCTCATTGATTCTGCATTTGCAGGGTTATTACGATAATTGGGAAATTGGAGCTGTCTCCAATTACTCGGGCGAGTACGTATTTTATTTTGTAACCGGAATTCATAAGATAGATATAGAAGAAAGTTTCGTGACGGCCACGACAGCTAGTTTAATAGTACTATGAAAACAATCGTCAGCACAACAAGCATTTCAAGCGCTCTTTTTCTCAAAGTGATTTCTTGTTTTGATGCAAAGTATAAAGCATTAACTGATTTGTAATTATTTTAAAACATCTGGTGTGAACGCCACACTAATTCCTTTTACGTTTAAATTCCATAATAACTGCCTCAAGAGTTAAAATAGTACATTTTAGAGTGATTAAGATAATTCAAACATTTACACCCCCACTTTGTCACCAGTGGCGTAACTTCAAATTTAGGGCCCCCCCGCAGAAAATATGATTGCCCCCCCCCCGCACATACACATAAAAAAAGACACAAAATTTTTTGAAAAAAAAATTCAGAAAAAATTTAAAACTCATATCAGGTTTTTATGTTTCTTATTCATTTTTTATATTTTAGGTTTCTTGACTTTCGTAATAAATCTACAATGTAGTATGAAAGGTGATGAAAGTAAAGAACGAATTAAGACTGTAAGTGTAATAAAGGAATCGGCCAAAAATTTTAAAATTCGTTTTTTTTTTTTTTTTTTTTGAGAGGGGGGAGGGGGAGAAAGGAAAATTAGGTGCAGATACTGAAGGGGGACAAAATATAAAATCACAAACAGACAAATACTGTACTTCACTTCCCTATTGGAGAATTAAAATGCAAAAAGGTTACTTTATACTCTGTTGACAGACGTACTTGACAACTTCAAATTGGTTTAAATTTTACCCAACTCTTAGCCAAAATAAAACAACATGCTTCAATGCAATTTAAACTTTGATTTATGCATCACATAACTACATATATACCGTAAAATGGGGTTAATCGGAACACTTTTCAGCTTTGATTGTAAAAAAAGCAGTTAAAAGATTTTTTTTCAATTTGATTTTCTGGGTAAAAACTTCGGTCTCGCTTTACTTTTGATATTCCAAGCAAACACAAAACATTTTGAACAGTTATTATTAAAATATATAGGAAATTATGGGTGTTCCGAATCACCCCGCTGATAGGGGTCAATCGGAACACATGTTAAAATTTGTATTTTTTTCCATGAAACCTGTAATAGGTCTCACAAACATGAGTAATATTGATGAGGGAGAACAAGAACAGATAATTACTGTCAAATAAAAGTATAATTTCAATACCAGTAAACATTTATAATTCGTCAAAATTCAAAATAATTTTGAACTTATGAAAAATGAAAAGTAATTTTAAGAAATGCTTTTAAATTGAAATACAAAGATTTAACACTAATGGAAGTCACTCATGTCGTCCACAAATATGTACTTGTCCTTAAAACTAGCAATTGTGACTTGGCTTAAGTTTTTTCATAACATCTCCTGGGATGAACTCTGCCTTTTCTTTAGTTTCTTAAAATCTCTGGGTTTCGGGGATTGTCCTGAAAGATTTTTTCGCTTATTCATCACTGTGTGCTTGACTTTTGCTATCTAAAGTCTATATGACTTTCCTCCTCGTATTTTAAATAAAAAGAAGTCTCCTGGAGAAAAAATCTTATGAAATCTGCAACTTTCTGTCATTCTAAGATCTAGTTGCTCACAAGAAGGGATAAACAGTAATAAATCCTTGCCCTTGTCTTGATTAGAGGAATTGGGGTTAGAATATTGATTTTTCAAACAGTTTCCTTCAAATAAGTTTGAATTGGAACAACA
>JAXGGA010023576.1:0-13251 GCA_038373865.1 Uloborus plumipes | reverse complement strand
GCGTTTAACCACTTGACCATCCGGTCGCTCATTGAAGTAAGGATTTACGATAGCACATATTGTTTTTAAATAACATGAAATTTTAGTTTTTCGATCATAACTTTTTTCTAGTGAACAAATATCGTCATATGAATACATGGTACCTAAGTTAACCATCTCCTATCGATTTAAAAAAAATCGTCCAAATCGGTTCAGTAGATCAGATGTTATGTGCGAACAAACAGACAAAAAAACATACGCTTTGAATTGAGAACCTCCTCCTTTTTTGAAGTCGGTTAAAAATTGAAAGTAAAAGTAAGTAATTTGAATTGTGGGAGAAGGAGTTAGAGTAAGACTTGGAAAATTGGTGCAAGTTTTTGCTTTTCATGGAAAATAATTTTCAACTAAAGTGGACTCTTTAGCTTTTTTCAAACACCACAAATCAAAATCTTATTTTTTAAAAATGTGTGTCACTTTAATGATCGTTCATAACCCCCCCCCCCTCGCAGTGCAAAAAAACATTACACAGCAGATTTTTCCCAATAACTCAACACTCATGGTTTTTGATACATTTTATTTGTTTGTAATGATGTTTTTTAGTCACAACCAATATGAAAATCACAAAAAATAGTTACTTTAATTTTTAACATATATTTACCATCTTCAGAATTTTTGACTTTTAATTTTACCTTGAATTTGACGTAAATGCAAGGTATAAAATACAGAATTTTATAAAGGTACAAAAATTAACATAATATAATTGATTGTGTATATAATTTTTGAAAAAATAATATAGGTGCCGCAAATCAAAAACCATTTATTGCCACAATCGATTCAAAGCCCCCAAAAATGGCGCAAACGTCCATAAGAAAATTCTACAGCATCGAAGGACCCCATTGCCAATTTTAACAAAGATCCGACCAAAACTGTCATTTTGTACCATAAAAAAATATGGGGCACATTCCCATGGGAGGATGTACCTGCATAAGGACATTACAATCATTAAAATCATTAAAAAAAAAAAAAAAAAACATGCAGCTATTCGAAAAAATCCTTGCAGACCTGGATTCGATCTCATTCCATCAGGAACTTCATCCTGATGCGCATAACCACTTGACCATCGGGTCGCTCATTGAAGTAAGGATTTACGATAGCAGATATTGTTTAAAATGACATGAAATGTAAGTTTTTCGATCATAACTTTTTTTCTAGTGAACAAATATCGTCATATGAGTACATGGTACCTAAGTTACACCATCTCCTATCGATTAAAAAAAAAATTGTTCAAATCGGTTCAGTAGATCAGATGTTATGTGCGAACAAACAAAAAAAAAAAGTATACGCTTTGAATTGAGAACCTCCTCCTTTTTCGAAGTCGGTTAAAAAGTGATTTAAATCAATGATTTTTTTAAAAAAATCAATTGATTTAAATCGCGATTTAAATCACTGATTTAAATCAATTGATTTAAATCATTGACACCCTGATAGATTTTGTTCAAAATACGCTTCTAAGCAAATTTTTTTGTTATGAATGCGAAAAATCTAAATACAGTTGAATATTAATTGATAGCACTTAAAACACTTAAACTTCTTTGGATTCTCAAGAACTAATCCTAAAATTAAAGACTTGGTGAAAAAGATACAGACTCATAAACCACATTAAGTACAGACTGTTTAATTTTTAGAATAGAATTTTTGATGTTATTTGTTTTTATTTTAAGCATAAGCCAACTGACAGAACCTATAAAAGTGTTTATTAACGATAACTCTTAAGTTCGGACTTGTTTTATCTTCTTTGTCATTTAGATATCAATTGCTCAGATTAACGAGAGAAAATGTTTCATTTGAGTAAGAATTACATAGTCAGCCAACATAAAATCTATTTTATTTTTTTGAAAATGTTCAGTTTGTTGGAAAAATACAATGTGGCACGCTGAGCTTTTTCTCTCCAGATAGTGGCACTCTCCCTAAAAAGGTTGGCCACCCCTGATTTAGAGCGAGGACGGCGTCGGCTCAGTAAGAAGTAGGACCACCGCGGACAGCGATACACGAAGAAACACGTCTAGGCATGGAGTCAATAAGCCTGCGGATGGTGTCCTGAGGGATGGCACCCCATTCCCTTTCAACCATTTGCCTCAGTTCGTTCTCTGAAACGAGGCAGTGACAGGTTCTGCAAACGGCGTCCAATCACGTCCCACCACATGTTTCGATTGGTGGACAAGTCAGGAGAGTATGGTGGCCAGGAAAGCAATCTGTACACCTCGTTGAGCATGTTGGCTGATTCGAGCACTGTGAGGCCGAGCGTTATCCTGTTGAAAAATTGCATTTGGCAGACCCTGAAGGCAGGGGATTGCCACGCGCCGCAGTACATTATCTGCATATCGTTGGGCCGTCATAGTGCCCGAATACGAACTAGAGGTGATACGGAATTGTATGCCAATAGCGCCTCAAACCATTATGCCACGTTGTCGCGCTGTGGCGCGTTCCACAGCTACTGCCGGATTCGATCTTTCTCCACGTCGACGCCACACACGTATGCGGATGACTATCGCTGGACAACAGAAGCGGGATTCATCTGAGAACACTACGGTTTGCCATTCTGCCATCCACGTCGCTCTGGGTCCGGCACCATTCCAAAACGTTGGAGTCTGTGCTCTGAGGTCAATGGCAATCTTCTTAGCGGGCGCCGTGATTGCAGGGCCACGTGCAACCAGTCGACGGGAAATGGTTCTGGTCGACACGGGAACATCCAGGGTACCTTGCACGTGCTGCAGAAATCGACGTACAAGTGACTTGCGGGTCCGCCACAGCTTGTCGGTGAATCCGTCGATCCAAGCGGTCTGACGTTCACTCTGGCTGCACCTGCACCCTCTAATGTGGCTACATTTCCTCTTACCAACCATCTCCGACACTGCGATGCCACAGTGCTTACATCCATGTGGGTATCAGCTGCAATTTGACGTATGGACCAACCTCCCCTTCTCAGTCCGATCACCATACCCCTTGTAAAGTCGTCTATATGCTGGAAGTGTATTCGTTGAGGGCGGCGTGGCATTTCCTCCTATCACACGTATCCTTCGAGACAAAAACCAAATTTTTCCAATAATAAGTCTGGCAGAAAAACCAACATGAACATAGCCCACTTTTCAACTTCATTCTCTTATATCTTACTTCACGTGCGTCGGAGAGCTGCGCATTTCATATCATTTGCATAACTCAGTGACGTTCGTCTACGGTAAAATTTGCATGAATTTCTGACCACTCCTTCTTGGTGTTGCATTTTCAATGTCGAGCAGTGTATACCAAACAACATGTACACTGAGTATGAAAATTTTGAAAATATGTAGGGTCTAAGGCCCCCTACGCCTTAAGGTCCCCAAGAAAACTGTTTCCGATTGCAGGTACCATCTGTCAGCCTCTCAACAAAGTAGAAGGAGCGGCACTTGAAAGCTTCAGCATGATTACAGCCAGTTAGGATTCATAATACTTAATTAAACCATTTATGCCCAAGTTTTTTTTTAACTTTTTAAATTTTTATCTGCTTAAAATTCTTACTTGGAATGTTTTACATACATTTTAGGATTAAAATAGTTCGCCGTTGCCATATTTATTAAGTTATTTAACATCCTGTTTATGGGATACTGGGCAGATATGTGAGCAAAATACGACCTTACTTGACTTTACTTTTGCAAAGTAACCTTACAGAAGGCATCTGTGATCCATTTTAAGCAAATCATTTAAAAATAGTTTGATTTTATGAAAAATAAGTTATCAAAAAGGGAAAAAAAAAAGTACTTTCTGCTGCTACCCATGCTGGATCGTTGCTTGACAGATTTACGTCTGAAAATAGCTGTCAATAAATAAACTCTGATGTCCAAATAGTGCCTCTAACTGGTTTTCTCAAGAAGAAGGACTATTTGAACTTATGAAAAAGAGCTTTAGTAAAACGATATACCCATTACAGGTTTTTGTATGCAGTATAACTAACAAGCGTCCCGTTTTTTGGCTACTGGGCATAAATGGGTTAATATAAGCGAGACTTCTGACTCCCGTCGGGGTATAAAGGGTGAAAGCTTATTGTGCTAGCGAATGCCGACCTATAGACCAAAGGCGTTAAAAATTTCTCTTTTTTTTTTTTTGACAAAAAAATCCCCTTTTTATTCTGTATTTTAATACACAAAACTTCATCGAATAACATTAGAACATTACTCTATGAACAACAAAGATGATATATATAAAATAGCTACATAACTGCAATATGAAATTTTGTCCTACTGGTTTCACTTTTCATGGAATTGCCCTATCATCGTAAAGCTTAAAATATGTATTTTCAGGATATTGCATCAATTTTTTTTTTCACCTAAAAGTTAAACAAATTTTGTTTTTCCTCTTATCATTACAACATGTCTTTATTACAATAAAAAAAATACTACATTTTCAAATGCATACTTCTAATTGCAACAGGGGTGCCCATCCCCCCCAAGCTCAATGGCGCGAATTCTCCCCCAAAATTTTTCACAACCCTATCGTGATTTTTATCCTATTTTATTTTATTTCTTTTTTAAATATTATTTATTTATTTTTTTGAATATTATTTTTTTTAAATATTATTTGTTAATATTTTTTAAATAAAACTATTATTTTTTGGATATTATTAATATTTTTAAAGTACTAATTATGCGCAGAATAGAATCGCTTTTTTTCCCTTTCAGAGATTCCAAGCACGCACACACATACAAACACAAAATAAATAAATAAATAATAATAAAGAAATAACTTAAGTTAAAAAAATAAATTAATAAATAATTTACATTAAAAAAAATTCCCCCCCCCCCAAAACTTTTGATGGCGCAACTTGCGCCATAATCCCCCCCCCCCCCTGTGGGCACCCCTGAATTGCAAAATAAAAGTAAGCAAAAGTAATTTAGTACAGTTTCCTTTTAACATGGAACTATAATACTATGTATTCATTATATTTTATTTATCTAAATAAATTTATGCAATTTTTAAATTAAAAAAATGTTACGCCTTTAACAAAAATTAAACATAGGTTGTAATTACTCACCTAAAAATCAATATTGAAAGAAACCCTTTATGGTCCTTTAAGCAATTTATTAGAGTTATTTTTTTCACCATAATTGAAAACATTGCTATTGCTTTAAGCTATAAAAAATTGGCGTTACAGACATTACAAAAGCACTACCACAAGTAGGGGAATGTGGGGCAAAGTGAAATAGTTAAGTTTACTTACGTGCTTCAAAGTGAATAAGTAAGAAATTGCTCTAAAAATTACTGTACATAAAGAAGGATTAATGTATTTGGTATTACAACTTTCGTTGAAATATCAATTTTCATCTTTGGCAGTTATTTTGTACTTTCAAAAAAAAAAAAAAAAATGTGGAAAATTTTCACCTCAAAAAATCATGGCAAAGTGAAAAACTAAATATTTTTGTTATGAAACATTTTCCATTTGATGAGTAACAGTAATTTTCATCAAATGAATTAATAAACGGAATAAATAAGTATTAATGAGAAATAAACGAATAAGTAAATAAATGAATTAATTAATGTGTGAGGAAAAAAAATGAGTGAATAAATATAGAGAATGAATAAGAAAATGAGTTAATGAGTGAGTAAATAAGTAAATAATTAAGTAAACGAGTGTAAATAAATTGATAAATGAAGAAATACGTGCGGGATTTAATGAATGAATAAATAAGTAAACGAAAGGTACTATTTCACTTTGTCCCATCCACTTTGCCCGCGTGCCCTTGACAAATTACATTGAACATTTAAAATCAAAACATGCCTTATATGAACTAAATAAGGACTCACTGGACACCAGTAGATCTCAATTAATTGTTCAAACGGTAATTACAAATATTTTATCATTTTATAAGAAATAAATATTTTTGAAAAACCAAACATTGCAATAAAGGTATCAAATTTTGAAAATGGCTTGTACAATTATTTTTTTATTGATCTTTGGAGCGACTTATTTTTTGACAGGAATCAACTATATATCTAGGAACTTAGTTAAAATTTTGCTAGGTAGGTGGCGCTTCAAAGTGAAAATATTTCACCATTTCACTGCTCCACATTCCCCTATGTTTCTAGTTAAGTAAATAAAGAGTACTGGATGAGGAATAAAAATAGAGTATCTATAATAATAAAAGCAAGTGTAATGTGTCTGTCTGTCTGTCCATTTGTCTGACCGAGCTCTCCAGCCAAATCTATCGCACGCAGGGACCTGGAATTTTTTACACGGAAGCACAAAGGGGCTGGCCACCAGACCTCGAAGCCCGATTTTCGATTTTTGAATTAGAAAATTTTTTAAAAATTATTTATAAAACTTCTTCTCGAGATCGCTGCTCGCCGATACAATATGTGTTATCGTAAATCCTTACTTCAACGAGCGACCCGATGGTCAAGTGGTTCTGCGCGTCAGGTTGAAGTTCCTGATGGAATGAGATCGAATCCAGGCCCGCAAGGATTTTTTCGAACAGCTGCATGTTTTTTTTTTTTTTTTTTGAATGATTTTAATGATTGTAATGTCCTTATGCAGGTACATCCCCTCATGGAGATCTACCCCATATTTTTTTATAGTACAAAATGAGTTTTTGGTCGGATCTTTGTTAAAATTGGCAATGGGGTCCTTCGATGCTGTAGAATTTTCTTATGGACGTTTGCGCCATTTTTGGGGACTTTGAATCGATTGTGGCAATAAATGGTTTTTGATTTGCGGCACCTATATTATTTTTTCAAAAATTATATACACTATCAATTATGTTATGTTAATTTTTGTACCTTTATAAAATTCTGTATTTTATAGCTTGCATTTACGTCAAATTCAAGGTAAAATTAAAAGTCAAAAATTCTGAAGAAGATAAATATATGTTAAAAATTAAAGTAACTATTTTTTGTGATTTTCATATTGGTTGTGACCAAAAAACATCATTACAAACAAATAAAACGTATCAAACACCATGAGTGTTGAGTTATTAGGCAAAATCTGCTGTATAAAGTTTTTTTTCACTGCGAGAGGGGAGCGGGGGGGGGGGGGGGGTATGAACGACCATTAAAGTGACACAAATTTTTAAAAAATAAAGGTTGGATCTCCAATTATCTTGCTTCGTAATTTGAACCCGCCCCGGCTGTGCAACGGTACGCGATTAGCCATTCAAAAATTAATGCGTGATCGAAGCCAGGATTTTAAATGGCAAGTTCCCAGAGGTGAAAATATACTCATACCACGGATTCCTATTATACCTACAGATGTGCCAATTCAATTCAAACGTATTCAGTTTCCGATTAGATTGGCATTTGCAATGACTATCAACAAATCCGAAGTTCAAACGATGTCTGTTTGTGGCTTAGATTTGAGAACACCATGTTTTTCACACGGACAATTATACGTGGCATGCTCTCGAGTGGGTAAACCATTCAGTTTGTTTGTGTTAGCTAAAGATGGACTAACAAAAAATATTGTTCACGCTATAGCATTAAGAGATTGATATTGTTTAATAGTGTTACTGTCGTAATTGTTTAATTAATGATATACAATTTTAAGGAATAAATTATAATAACTTAAAAATAATGTTTGCCTTTTGTTATTTTTATATTCCCTCATCGTTCACAGCGCTCCATGCTTATTTCACGCATATACCACATTCTTACATACATACAATATACACATTCTACAATACATACATACATACTTACAATAAGTAAGCTATTTTTTGTCTACACTAGAAATTGCTACTATTGTGATTTGTTGCTATACACACTACTATTCCTGCGCTATTCACTTATCTGCCTTTTCTAAATTCGCGGGCAACGCCGGGCGGGTACAGCTAGTGGTATATAAGGGGAAAAAAACTTCCTGTACTCTGATTTAAAAATGATGATATTATAAAGCCGTATATATATAAATAATAACTGTTCAACCTGTTTTGTCTTTGCTTGGAGTATCAAAAGTAAAGCAAGACCGAAGATAAATATTCTAAGAAGAAAAGTTTCTTTATTTCTCAAACGCTGCTGCATCTTATTAAAGCAAAGCATTTATAAAGCATTTGAAGTGAAAAAAAAATGTCTAAAAAGTGTGTTATCCTAGTAGATTTTGCCGAAAACTACTTACTCATTACAAAAAAAATGAAATCCAAAGCATTTTTATGTGTAATTTTCATTATTTTTATGTGTATTAAATTCAGACTGAAAAGGTTTTCTCTTTAAAAAATTGAGATTTTTTTAAAAAAGAAACCTAGCTACGAGTATAAATGTGTTTGGTCAGTGATAGAGGATGTTGCAATCATCGAAAAAATGTTAAAATACTCCAATAATCTATCTCAGATTTACGGGAAAAATCAAATTTACCAGGGTTAGACATACCGAAGCCCCCCCCCCCTCCCTCATGCCTGCACAACATGGGGGACTAATATTAAGAACTTGAAAAATTAATTTGTAATTAGATAATTCCAAAATATTTCTTGTTTAATTTATCTTTTGATAATTTTATTTCTTACGAGCCACCAATTTATTTATTACACATTTATATACTGGTATATGCAAGGAGACCTGCCCCCTACCTCCTCAAATCATTGAAAAATATTTAAGTCTAACTAAAAATGTTAATATAATGTGCTAATTTATACCATTGCACACTCTTAACAGAACTTTTTATACAAGGTGTCCACTCCTATCGTGGCCCAATAGCTAATTTCTAAACCGTTAGAGATAAGCATGTAGTTCATTTAGGAAAAAATCTCTTAATTTCGAAAGGAATTTGGACTACAAAATGTTTTTCAAAAAAATCAAATTTTGAAAGAGTTACGAAATTTAAATCTTTATACAGCCCCCCCAGTCCTATCAATCATATTTAGTAAAACATTCTTGACACTGTAGCGTTTAAAACTTTTTTAAAAAAAAATCACTGTTCTACGACAAAAATTGACCGAGTTATGACGTTTTGAAAAGTCAAGATTTTGCATTATTTCATGACGTCATCGAGAGATCGCTTAAGGGACCGCATGCGAAATCCTTCAAAATCTAGATTTTTCAAAACGTCGTAACTCGGTCAATTTTTGTCGTAGAACAGTGATTTTTTTTTAAGTTTTAAATGTTAGTGTCAAGAATGTTTTAATAACTATGATTGATACGACTGGGGGGGCTGTTTTTAAATTTAAATTTCGTAACTCTTTCAATATTTGATTTTTTGAAGAACATTGAATAGACCCAAAATTCCTTTCGCAATTTAGAGATTTTTTCCAAAATGAACTGTATGCTTATCTCTAACGGTTTAGAAATTAGCTATTGGGCCACGATAGGAGTGGACACCATATGCTTTTATTTTGTGGAGTTTGCATATCAGAGATGTCACGTCCGTAACAAATGTAATAATTTCTGTCTTAGGTTTTACAAACAATATCCATAAAAAACTTTATGGTTTTAAAAAGGTTAAAATTTTTGCAACAAATATTTTATCTCTGAAGAATTCATATTGGCACTGGAATATTGGCAAGTTGTATAACAATGTAGAATTTTTGCTGTTTTCTGAGTTACGTCCGTAACAGGCAGTTTTTACTTTTTGTTATTTTTTGTAATCAAGGAATCTGTGCCTAAATTTAGGATAGCATAAGAAACATCAAATCATGCGACCGGAAAAAAAATGTAGATTTTTATCAAACTAAATTGTAATTATGTGTGTTTAAAGTGTGTGATTGTTCCGTCCGTAACCATGGAATTTCCCTTCATTTATAATTTTTTTTTTAATTTGGAGGAATATTTTTTCCTTCTCGAAACTTACTCACATTAAATGTTTCAAAAGTTTAACGTACAATTCCAAAAAATGTAAAAAATATTAATTTTTTATTGTTATTGTTTTCAAACTAATAATAATAATAATAATAAATAAAGAAATGAAAACTCCCTCTCTCTCTTCTTCCACTTTAATCATTATTATGTTCACCATTCATGTTCTTGTCAAAAAACATCGATGTATAATTTGTTTTTTTCCTCAACAAAAAACATTGCAAAATGCTTCATTTTTCTTCGCCATTTCCGTTTACCAAACCGCCGAATGTCAATCCTCAATGTTGGATAACAGGATGCTTGTATCTGGGGATGTCTTCCATGATTTTACTGCTTCTGATGCATAATCGAGCGTGTTCCAAGGCCCGCTTCGTCGGACAATATGGAGATGATGCACTGCGACCGTGACTGTATCGAAGTGATTTACGACGGTAAAGGTCGGCCACTACACATTCATATTGTCGGGAAGAATGCCGAGGAGTCAAGGAAGCTGATCTGCATAGAGTGATGTTGAGCAATTTTTGCTTGAGCTTTCGAATTTTAGGATTGCTGTGTTGTCGTGCGTGAAGTTTTTAGTTCTGTATGTGCTCATGTACATGTGAAATTATCAGTGGAAAATGAAATACTTGTCGTCGAAGGAAAAGTTTTGCTAAGGAAAAATTGAAGGAAAATTCCAGCTCATTATGTGTTTATGCTAGTGATATTTTTAAACGCCTCTTGAAAACTAAATTAGCCTCAAAAATGTTACCATGCGTAATTTCCTGCTTTGCATTGAATTGAAACTTTAGCCTCGTGGTTAATATCAATAAACATAACACTAATAAATAACAATATGCTTAATTCAGGGTGGGAGGGACAAAGGGTGCAAACGCAGTGTAATTTCATCGAAAAACAACAAAAACCACTCCCATTTATATGAAAATGTAAATATTTCAAAGTGAAAAGGAGCCCCACCCTTGGCTTGGAGAGTGCTTGGTCCCCTGTGAGTGGTTGGATCCCCCCCCCCCCAAATGACGGGCCTGTCTTCATTTAATCTCACAAATTACACGTTTTGACGCAATTGTGTACTACACTCCAGATTAGAATAAAAACAATTGTTAGAACTTTGTTATAACACGTATTCAAAATGACAATGAAAAAAAATAACACTCTTTCATTTTAAAAAGTTCAACTTAATTAACGTTTTAATTCAAAATCGCAACGGAAAGAAATAAATATCTTGGAATTTTAAATAGTTCAATAATTTAATTAACGTTTTAATTCAAAATGGCAACGGTAAGAAAAAATGTCTTGGAAGTCTAATCATTAATTAGGCTTAATCGCTTTAAATTTGACTACTTATTAATTAAACATTCGCTTTAAATTTGACTACTTATGGATCGCAGCCAGAAAAAGTCCCTTCTAAAAACAGCAATTGCAATTTTATTTAAAAACACATTTTCAAAGTGGTACCTGAGAAAAAATATGTCATTAATAATTAGAATAAAAACAATTGTTAGAACTTTGTTATAACACGTATTTAAATGACAATGGAAAAAAATAACACTCTTTCATTTTAAAAAGTTCAATTTAATTAACGTTTTAATTTAGGGCCGAATTCAAGTGAAACACCATTGCAGTCGCTTCGAGGCGATCGCATATTGCAACCGCTACTGTAAGTCGAATTCAAGTGAATTCGTTTCACTTGAATCCAAATTTTGGAATTTGCGATTGCATTGGTGAGTTGCGATCGTCCGTGTTTCACTTGAATTCTTGCCTTAAAATCGCAACGGAAAGAAATAAATATCTTGGAATTTTAAATAGTTCAATAATTTAATTAACGTTTTAATTCAAAATGGCAACGGTAAGAAAAAATGTCTTGGAAGTTTAATCATTTATTAGGCTTAATCGCTTTAAATTTGAATACTTATTAATTGATATCTTCGCTAATTAAAATCGTATAATCATATAGATTGAAACTAATGAAGCCTGAAAAATTGGTACCTGGTTCGACTTTCAGTTCATTGGCGTTCAGGAGAAATAAGCGTGACATAGAAAGATAGAAAGATAGTTAGAAAGATACTCAGTTTTTAATATAAGTAGATGATAATTTTGCACTCCCTTCGTCGCAAATTAGTTGTTACATTTCAAGATTTATGCACTAATTTTATTAATACAGATGATTGTTTAAAACATTTTTTAGCGATTTCGGGAGTAGTGTGCGATTACACAAGATCATCCATTTGAACAGCCACTTTGGAAAGATGATTCCTGATGAATAATTTTTTCTTCCTTTCATTGAAAGGACTTCCTTGTAATGTGTCATAATGAGCATCACTTAAAATTTTACTTTTTCTCAAAAGAAGTAAAATATGTACTTCTCACATCTCCCCTTCGCCAACAACATTAGAGATTGTCATAAATATTTGCTTCAATTCCGAAATTTTTCCAATTAAGAGCCGGCAAAAATATCTTCCTCAACGTCATCGAAGGTCGGCTAAAAATACGCTTTTGTAACTTCGATTTCGATAAGTTTCCGGGAGGTTCTCTAATTGCTCCCCCCCCCCGCCCTAATATCGCATGAATGCGTCCGAAACTGCGCTTTTTGAGCGATAATTTTGAGAATCTTCCTTTGAAGAGCCACTAGCTTCCCATCTGTTGCCACTTTCTCTTAGAATGGTCGAAGATAATCTATAATTGTGATTTCATACAGTTTCAATTTCGAACACTTGCCGGGAGGGAGGCAATGTCCCCAAACATCTCCTGCCCAGACACTTAACGTTGCTACAATCGTCTAGGACTGCGTTTTTAAATTACAATTAGAAAAATTTCCGCGGAGAGAGAAGAATCCCCTATGTCTGAGCATCTAGTAATAATTGCCCTTTCCTCTTAAACCAGAAGTTGAGTTATATTATGTAAATACACTTTTTCACTGAGCGACATTTTGTTGTTGTTCCAGTTAAATTCCAAAAAGAATGAAGTATAATTGATCTAAAAAAAAAGAAAGAGAAATTCTGAGGTTGCATGCGTCATTCTGTTCCCAAAAATTTATATGTTTGTTGTCTGCAATAGGACTTGGGAGACGCACAGTGTCAGTGTGTATGTGTATGTATGTGTATTTTAATTTTTTTTAATAAAATATTTTAACGGAATTATTTGAGTTCGCAGACATTTTTATATTTTATTGTTTTCCCCGTACTACATAAACAAACACACACACGCACTTTCTCACTCTCTCTATCTCTCTCTCATTCACGCACACACATTAGATCTCGCGCCGTGCCGGCTCTGTCTGAAATTGGACCCCAAGAAAAATTTTACTTTTTCTTCATGTTTTAATCATGATCATAATATAATATTTGTTATGTTAAAATTTTTGTTTTTCATTTTTTTTCTTTTAAAGTTAAAAAAAACCTTTTTTTTTTAAAAAAAAAGTGAATGTTAAAGTTAATTTTATTGTTCACCTAATCTTCTGGTGTTTTTAAG
>JAXGGA010023575.1:0-13251 GCA_038373865.1 Uloborus plumipes | reverse complement strand
TTGGGTACCCCTTTCTCGCTAAATGGGCGATAGACGCTCCTACTACTGTTTCTAAACGTTGCCAAAATCAATATTGCTGAAATGCGAAATCTATAAAAATGGAAAAAAAATCCGCCAAATCTTTTAATTAAGTCATTAGTATATTGGAAACAGGGTGGCCAGAAAAATACTACGCTCCTTATTTGGGCCGAAAAAATACTACCGTAGTATCAAAAATACTACTTCTGGCAACCCTGGAAAAAGAACGAAACAAAAATAAGTATGAACACGTAACCATAGTAACAGCATGAAAAGTTGATTTCCGTTGATAAAATAATTCATTTCATTAACCATTTTAGAATCGTTTGGCTTGCTTTACTGAAGGTAAGCCTTGAATTCCGGGATTCTAAAAACAATTGTTACAGCTCTCCTGATGATCGTAGAAACTTCGAAAAAACTTCATTTTGTGCAGAAAAATTCAAGCTTTCGAATGACATAAGACTTGAAAATGTGTATAAAATATTTCTTCCCTATTTTATCGAATTTCCGTTAAGAATTCGAATAGAAAAAGAACGAAATGGAATTTTCGAAAAATCGCTTCGAGGTGCAAAACTACATGCTACAAACTAATTTTGTACCAAGTGGCATAAAAATCGACCGAACGGTTTTGGCGCTATGCGCGTAACAGACAGACAGACAGAAGGAAAGACAGAAGGAAAGACAGAGAGACAAACTTTCAGCTTTATTATTAGTAGAGATTCCGAGTCAATAACCAGTCCCTTTTACATTGAACTTCCTAAAAAGAAGTAAGCATTATCAAGGCGAAGTTCAACTTATTGGAACCCTACTATATAAGTACAGTCGAGCCCGCTTATTAGAATATCGCTTAAAGGAATATCCCGCTTAATGTAATACGTTTTCAATATACCAAACCATTGAAATGCATTATTTTCATCCCGGATAAGGAAATATCCCGCTTATTAGAATATTTTTTCGTGGCAAAATGGCTATTCCATTAAGCGGGTTCGACTGTAATACAATAGCTGCAGCATTGTATTACTTATATCGCTTGTATTTTTACCAGTTGCATGTAAAGCTTGACTATGAAGAGATGGCGGGTGACCTTGAAATGGAAACGGACCGCTTCCTCTTATAACATGACTTTTAATAGAACAATTCGGTGTGAAAAGAAACTTCTTTTTTTTTTTTTTTTTGGAAGATCTTTGCCAGGACACCTCATTCTCGTACTTGACCTTTTGATTTGAAAATTTTTCTTTCAATTTTGCACAGTTCAAAAACCAAACCCACTAACTTTCAACCAAACAGTCAGATTCAAACAAACTTTGTTTTTGTTCGAAAGATCTCGGCGAGGAACTTCTTGTTTACAACCAACAAAGGAACGGTATAAACTTGTTTTTTTTTTTTTTTGTTTTTTTTGTTTTTGTTTTTTTAAGTGCATGAAAAATAAGTTTGCATCAAACAGTCAATCAATAACCAGGTTACATGAATAACAAGATTATTGACTGAGTCTACTCAGTAGCTGGGAAAATAAAAATCTGTTTATAATATTTTGCAATCATAACAATGCGGGATAAAATTAGTGTGTCACTTTTTACGATGCTCATAAATTTTCGGCGCTTTTATTGGCTGTCACCTCAACCTGTAAAGAGAGGTCTTAAAAGTTTCTCTTAAAACGAAGATGAAACAAGCATTTATTTTTCTTGATTCAAGACATATACATAGTAGGTTTTTAGGTGGCTTTTTAAACTACGGTTACGTTTTACATTTTACGTAAAAAATTGTAAACGCTTAAGGAGAAACAATTAGGAAAAAGGGTAGAAAATGTTTAATAGATAAGTTACATGGGGGAGGGGGGGCAGATTAATTTATACGACAACGAGACTTTTTTTTTTTCTTTTCTTTTTTTTCTTTTTCTTTTTTCTTTTTTTTTTTTTTTTTTGCCTCACTGCGAAGTTTTGAAATAGACCTACAGCCTAGCTTTGAATACATTTTTAATTCAACATATTTAATTCCTCGGAATAAGGGAAAGGCAGCCAGCATGGGCATCGACAAAAGGGTGCAAAAGCACCGGCTAGGCTTTAAGAAAAAAAAAGAAAAAGAATATTAATTTTAAAATTTTTTTAAATAAATTCAACTAAATTTATTTTAAATGAAATACAAACTGCAAAGTACCTCAAGAAAAATTTTAAATTCATATTCATGTGTACGAGTGTCTCCAAGGGGATGCACATTTTAAATTTTCTAAGCAACTGTTGTTTTTAAATAAATAAAATTAAATTCATTTTATTTTAAGCATAAATTACAAAATTACAAAAATAAAGCTTAAAACTTAAAAAATGAAATAAATTAACTTTAACAAAGAGCAAAACACCTTTCAAAATACGCTTTGAATTAAGTTATTGTATTTATTTGAACAAATAAAAGGGAAAAAAGTAAATAAATAAAGTAGTATTTTTTAATTAAAAAAACATAAATAATAAAAAAAACTTGTTAAAAACTTTTTAGCCAATTGTCTTCCCTAAAAATGCTCATGGTTTCTAAGGAGGCAATGCCATAGCACGTAATGCTTACAAAAGTTACCTATTAGCTCTCGAACAAAAGTTAAAAGATAAAATGGATGAAATGAAGAATATCCTCTGACCATATGGCGCAGGGCTAGATTGCTCTTTCCTGCAACGTAACTGAGTGTGCAAAGAAAACCGATTTACAGTGATACTTTTCCGCTTGAAACAAATGACCAAGGAAAAATAACGAATGAACCTTAATAAGAAACCATTAAACAGTGTAAAAATTAAATAATAAGTATAAATCTAAAGACCATTGTAAAACATGTTTCCGCACTCATGGCTTATTTGTCCTCATGGCCTCGTTATCAATATATGAGGGCTTAAAAGTCTCCCGAAATTTTGTAGAAAAGTCGCCAAACTTAGCGAGTTTCTGTGAAACTACGACCGTCATTTAAATTTTTTCCAGGGGGGGGGGGGCAAAGGGTGTATGCACAATGTCAATCTGTCAAAAAATGGCAAAAAATAAGCCTACTTATTTGTAAATACATTGATTTTCCAAAATCCGGGGGGAGGCAATTGTCCCCCCCCCCCTCTGAACCCCGAAATGACGGGCCTGTGTGAAACGTGATTTGTAGATAGATGTCCTGCACATGCAGGCAGTGAAATTGCATGATCAACTTCTCGCCAAGTCTCTGAATTTGCCACTTAAAAAAGAATCTCCAGGCTTTAAGACCTTATATCTAGAAAACAGGACAGCGAGGGCAAATAATATCAGCTTTGAAAATATGGCCCTGATGTTCTTTTTACTGTTCCTTAGTTGAACTTTTTTTCTTCATTGCACAATTCGGGAAGTTCCTTAGTAGGTGTTGGAAAAGCATAGAAATATGCTTTATACTTAAAAAAAAAGAATGATCAAATAACACCTAATTCCTCTTCATTTTTGTGGCAGCTCATGTAATGATCAGGAAATATCATCTGAATCTCTTACTAAAACTTTAAGTACTGATGTTCGGTTTGGTCTTGTTATTGTCCTTTGCTGCGGAGTAACAGGGGTTGTAAAGAAAACATATTTACAGTGTTACTTTTTCATTTGCAATGGATTAACTACAAGCAAAAACGAATGAATCTTAGTTTTGGATGAGCTTAGACGTTTTTTTTTCTTTTAAAGAAGTAAATGCATGAGAAAATATGACTGATAATTCATCTTCAGAAAATAAAGAGAAATTGCGGACCAGACGGCGTTTACTTAAACTTCCCTAGTAAGTGCAAAATGTCATTCATATAGTAAAATTGATTAGTCAGAACTCTAATTTTTCCACTTGTTTAAACAAGAAATGAAAAGTTTATTTATCTATTTATTTATTTTGATTGATTTTTTTTTTCACTTTGTTTAAAAACAAGCGAATTATTGCAACTTTCCTCATATAAACCAAATACATCGCTCGTATGACTGGAGGTAGTCTTCGATCAAACAGTAACGTGCCTAATAGATTACCTTAATTGGACTAGCAATATTTTAACTAAACAAACTAGTAACGCTGTTCAGATAACCTACAAGATGAAATATTTTGCAGAAAAAACGGCTTCTATTTTTTTTAACATATTTTTTATTTTACATTACGTTTCTGACCTTTATTTAATTTCTGCGCCATTTTCATTGCAGCAATACAGGCAGACATCTTGTCCAGGGAAACAGTCGGTGACTGGGTCCGCTTCGGAATCCACGTGAGACACGTCTTTAAAGCGGGGCCAATCAAGCTAAGGACCGGACCTCAATCGCTGTGGATATCTCAAGCCGAAATTGCTTGCAGTTGTCCCAAGATAAGATTGAAGCATTCATACTTAATTCTTGGTAAGTAAAAAATAATAATAATAAATTTCCTTCTTTTTCAGTCTCATATCCAAATTACGGAAGTGGAGACGACTTGTGGCGCCATCTCTCGATCGTTTAGATAATTATCGCCGTTCTGTGTTCGGAACAACGATGGCCTGCTTATTGGTCGCACCTTTACAATTTCGTAGCACCGAACGACTGTAATGGCAAAGTGCATCCACATATGCAAGAAAAAAATATAATTAGGTAAAACTTTGATTAATCGAAATGCTTTTAGCCAGAAATTCGTTCAACCGACGTCAGCTTTATGGAATTGTGTTTACTAAAACATAACTTTTTAACTTATTTTAATAAATAAACAATACTCTTTTAAGGTTATTAAAGAAAGCCACCTATACTGCAGGTAGCGAATTATTCGAGCATTTCTACCAGTCCTTTTTATTTATTTAAATAATTAATTCATTTGTTTTTTATTCCCTCTTGTGAATTGAAGGGCTTGCTGCAAAAATGAGGCAGCTCCAATTACAATGTTTTGAAAAGGTTTGTATTGGAGGTTAAAAATGCATTAAAGCTTAAATCCATCCACTTTTTTTTTTTTTTTTTACTTTCAGGCCTCCCAGTACAGTTAAACAAGAGGACTCCCACAAACTTTAAAATTTTAAAATGTTGCTTGATGCTTTACGTTTTAATGCAGACCTTGTAAAAATTGAAATTTGGAGCTACCTCCTTTTTAGAGCAAACCCTTTCATTGTTGGAATCCCGGATTATTCACTGAGTAATTATTTTTAACTGTATATTTTTATAAAAATGTATTCGTAATTTACCTTTCCATTCCGGGGCTACGGCAGTAAGATAAGCAAATATCAAACAATTTGAATATGGCATGTCTACTATGTCCGTGATATTACGAGGCGAGCCGAATCAGGCTCGCAGACCCTCACTGAGGTGCTAAATTGATTTTAGCTACCACTGTGAAGGTAATCTCAGCTTTAATGCGAGTACATATGCTTCCAGCTTTTCCAGCTGTTCCAGACTGGTGATTACAAATATACCCCCCCCCCCCCGTTGAACTTCGACATATGTATATCGTAGACGAACTAATTGGTATTTGTTTGCACTTCTGCCTTTGTCCTGGCATGGCAATTTACAGCAAACTAATTGACTTGGCAACTTGGGCAAAAACAATGTTTACTACATGTAATGTACCGACAACTCGACTATTACAACCTAAGACTGTAGTTCCATCCTCGTTATGAACTCATTTGTCTGGAAGAGCCAATAATCGAGCTGGAGGCAAATGCCTTCTTATTGAAGCTGAGATTACCAACAAACTTGTAGCTAAAATCAATATTTCACGGTACTTCATTTTCTGGATGTCATAACCTGTCTGTCAACAGGGGTGCCCACAGGGGGGATTATGGCGCAAGTTGCGCCATCAAAATCTTTTGGGGGGATTTTTTTGAACTAATTTATTTATTTAAATTATTTATTAATTTATTTTTTTAATTTAAATTATTTATTTTTTTAATTTAAATTATTTATTTTTTTTAATTTAAATTATTTACGGATTTTTTTTAATAAAAATTATTCATTAATTTATTTTTTTATTTAATTTTTTTCTTTTATTTCATTATTATTATTATTTTATTTATTTATTTATTTATTTTGTGTGCATGTGTGTGTGCTTAAAAAAATAATAATTTTCTAAAAAAAATAACAGTTATAATTAAAAAAAAATAAATAAATATTTAAAAAAATAAATTAATGTTTAAAAAAATAGATATAATAAAAAAGAGGGGTAAAAATAAAAAGCACAAAGGGTTGTGAAAATTTTTCGGGGGGAATTTGCGCCATTGAGCTTGGGGGAGGGGGGGATATGCACCCTTGGCTGTCAATATATTACATGCCTTTCCGCTGTCAGAAAGTTACCGAGGGTAACTTACTGATTTTTGTTTACTCTTCTATAATTCTTTCATTTTTCCTTTTACAGGTAATAACCAAGAAGGGAAAAAATATTCCGGCTTGCATGCAAGCAGGGAAAGTACCGTTGTTGAATGGAAGGATGATTGGCCCTGGCGCATGCGCCGTTTCCAAAGAAGACAGAGAAACGGCAGATGTAAACCTTCTTGAAATTCTCACTCGTCGAATATGCGAAACTAAAAAATGAAAATATCAGGGACGAGGGAAAACGTGGAGAAAATTCTTGTGTTGTTATGAGTGCAAAAATCGAAGTGTGATTGAAAAGAGTCGAAAGATTATTCAGAAAACACCGAGTCATGATACTGTGTACATTTCATTTCAGAAATATAAGCAGTTAGTTATGTGGTATTTCGTATAATTTTGTAAAAAAAAAAACGAAAACTGTGCTTTGATTTGGAATGTCATGTGATTGAAGTCCAGTATTTCATACAGACTATGTTTAGTACTAGTACAAAAATTATGCTGCGCAGCAAAAAAAAAACATATGGCACCATTCATTTGATTATGTAAAATGCCCCCCGAATCGAAATATAACCACAGTTTCTACCCATTACCCACCACTTTTTGGAGTTTTCCCCCTACCCCGCCCTATTTTTTTTTAAGTAGGTTCATGGCCATTATTTTGATTCGGAGGGGAAGAGAGCGTTTAACATTTTTCTGAAGGGGTAGAGCGGTGCAAAGTTAGAAAACATGAATATTTGAAGGAAGAAATAAGACTTAAGGAGTATTTTCACTAAAATATTTAAAAATAATCAACAACGATCTCTTTTCCCCCCCGTTTATAATTATGTTAAAAAAAATAGAGTAAAAGTCTCACTCTTTTCTGCCGTATTTCCGAAAATATGTTATAGTACAAAATCCCTGGCTTGGGTTTACCTTATGGTTGAGTTTCATAATATGTTATATATAGAAATTTAGATAAAAGTATTATAAACACGATAATATAAGGCTGATTAAGCGAAAGTGCTCCTTTCGTAGGATTGTCGCGATTTTAAAATTTCAATAATGCAGTCATTTTTCAGATTTTCTGCAGTTATCTTCAAATTTAAGAAGAAATTTAGCAGAAAGCTTTAAAATTTCTGCAGTTTTTTTTTTTTTTTTCATTTTTTTAAAGCACATAATTCAGAGAGGCACATCATTTCTTAATCACATAACCATTTTCTAACGAACATGTCGAGTTTCGAGCCGAATAAGTGTTATTTGGGAGCTATTTAGATCTGCTTTCAATTTTCAAAAAACTGCAGATTCTTGCAAAATTTAAAGATTGTTGTAGAACTGCAGTTTTACTCAACTACTGGAACTTCAAATCGCAACAACTCTATATGATTGGATCACTTTTGTTTTGATATGCTATCGTATTAGGAATATGTTTATCTACATTTTTATGCAGAACTCATTAGAAAACTGGGTGAGGGTAGGTCAACCTAGGTGGGATCTTAGACTATTAGCAGGGGCGCCCCGAACTTACATTTTAGGGAGGGGGAAATTTCACAACTTGCTGAATGAAATTTTGGAATGTTCCGAGCGATAAAATACAAATATTCACACATACCTTATACCATTACTTTATAGGAAAGGACAATTGTTATCTCTCAAAAAAATAATAAAATAAATACGAAAATATGAAAAATATGAGCATTTTCAATCTGTTCCTCAGATGATTGACAAATATTTGAACTTCGACGAAAAAAAAAAAAAAAAAGAAAGAAAGGAGATGCATTTTGAACTGTCAATAACGAATGATTGGAAAACAAAGATGTTGACTGCATAACAGAACAGCAACCAAATTAAATTTTAAAAATTAGTTCTCCTTATTTACAAAGGTAAAAAATATATATATAAAAGAAAATTGCAGCTACACACACACAATATGCATAATTGCAGAAAAAATATCGCAATGCTATCCCTGAATTTGCCGAATCGTCAGTCCAAATTTACCGAATGAGGAAAATGCTTGGGAGGTCCCAGTGACCTCCCATGACCTCTCTTCGAGGTGCTCCTGACTATTAGTTGTAAAAAAAACTTTGTTATAAAACTCTTGCAAGCGTCACACATTGTATTCGAGTCACATCACAGATCTTCAGTGAAGAAATTTCACGTTTTATTTACATTCATTCGATTACATTCACAGATTTAAATAAGATAGAAAAAGAAATTAATTATGTTTATAATGTAACCATAATGAACATTTATATTTCTGGGAATACACTTCTCTCATTATTCATCACTGTTTGATAATAAAATGATGGCTATGAAATTTTTTGAAACAGAAAAAAAAGGGAGGGGGACTGTTTCCAAAAGGCAGTAAGTCATGGGCAAGGGCGGATCCAGAACTTATTCAAGGGAGGGGTGGTTGACTTTTATTAGTCACTTTTTACTACGCATTCTAGTTTATAAATATTGATCTCATAAGTTTCGGACTTCAATTTCGAAACATTTTCAAGGGAACGCCCACATTTTCTTCATTCAACCTCACTATAACTCGCCTAAAATTACGTATTTTGAGCTTCAATGTTGTAAATTTACTGAATGAGAGTCACTCAAGGGAGGGGCGATCGCCCCCATCGCCCCTCCCTTGTATCTGCCCCTGGTAATGGGAGAAAACGATGGTCCAATTTGGATTCACAGGATGTCCTTTTACATAAGAATCAGCAAGAATGGTGTCAAGGGCATTTTTTATGCCGCGAAGTGTTATTGATGGTCATTTGTTATTTTTCCTAACGAAATTAAATAGGTTCATATTATGTAGTATTTGTAACAAAGTGATTAATATTTTTTATATTTTTTCCGGTTTCAATTCCTTGCAAAATGCAATTGATATCAACTTCTGAAAATTTCATTTTACCACTTGTCATTCCGAAAATATTTTTAACATTTGCAGCTGATTAAATATCTGACAGCTCTGAAAGCATTGAAAACGAAACAAAAATTTTTATGCATAATCACTATGGAATTTAATTAGTTATACCGAATATCTTGTCACTAAACATGTTGAAGACGTAATTGTGCTAAATATTATTTGTAACACTTATAAATAATTATATTAGTCCAATACCATGAGGTTTTACAAAAATATTTTTGCACTGCTAACACTTCTTACTTTGTATTGATACTAATGTATACGTGCAATTAGTGTACTAGTGATATTATACCCCTCTTTATGGATAATTGCCTTTAAAAGATTTATAAACTCTGCCTAAATGACAAATGAGCTACTTCTGAAAGAAAATAAACCATAAAGTACCTCAAATTCTTAATATAAATCCAAGAATGAAAACCTAATGCAACTCATAATGGTATGGTTTCTTTCTATCAAGCGAATTTCATCGTCGCTTGAGGCTTAAAGCTTTTCTAATTTTTCTAATTCTAAACTTTAGAATGCAATATTTTTCTTCATATTTTTGTCGCAATTAAATGTCAATTAGTTACTTATGTTTATTCTCGCAAGATATTTTTACCTAATTTTTTTTATACACCAATCAAATACACATTACCACAATTTTTCATAATCAACATCGAGTTTTCTTTTCAGTTGGTTTAATTATATGTTCAAAGATTGAGAAGTTAGTTTTGCTTTATACCGGTGATACCAATTTTGAATTCCCATCAAATTTCCATCGTCGCCAATTTTTCGATTGCGCAAAATTTCTGCGACAACAATCGAATAGTTATGTAAACTAAACTCTTTTTAATGGTACAAAATATATTGACTCATTGTTTTCCCCGATTTCGATGGATATTCATTTTCAAGTTAGAACAAACAAGGGATACATGGGAAGAGTTTTGTAATCTTCACTTGAATTTTTAACTATAAAAAGGGTCATAACGTTTACGTTTTTTTACATATTATGAATTTTCACTTTAAGACTACATCTCAAGAAAAGATGGTTGAAGGTTTTACATCGAAAATCAAATTTCATTCTGTTTTTTCGATTGCTGCTTTTCCAATCTTTTTCCGTATTTGCACAGAAGCGTTTCCTGTTTTTGTAGTAAAAAAAAAAACCTCATGCTTGGAAAAATAAATGCTTAATCTTTTCTTTATAATACACACATTCTTTGCTTTATAAGAGGATTTTTGCCTCCAACTCGACCACTTTCGTATTCCATGCTGATGAGAGCACAATAAGCTCGAAACAGCTGTCCATGGATCGAAATAGCCGAGTTGGCGGTGTATTGCATGTTTCTGCCTTAGCCCTTGCTTAGGGGCGGTTACTCACTGCTTTATAACTAATGTATTCCTATCATCAAATGAACAGAAAATCAGATATTGAATGTACAGAAAATCAATCCATTGAAAGCATATTTTTAATTGGATGTCGAATTATGCTTGTATGACATAACATGATGTTGATAGTTTTTATAGCTTTACCCCATCATTTCATCAACATTTTATGCACATTCTAATGTATGAAAAATGTCTAATTTATTTTTGGTTTTCCTTTTTTTCTGCATTTTGAATTTCAAGTAAAATTGCAGAAGCATAAAATGGCAAAAAATCTGTATTATTTGTACACTAAAATACATTCTCTCTATCAATTTTATGTGATTCGTTGCTTCTTGAAATGTGAGTAAAAAACACAAGGACGTGGATTTTGATGACTTGTTTTTTTTTCATTTCCTGACTATTTAATCTTTTAGGGCATTTTAAATGACTTTTTAGAACATGATTTAAGCTTTTAGAGGATTTTTTTTCCTCATTTAAGTATATTCTTTTTAAAGTTTCAGTTCATTTTAACATTTTTTTTAGTACTCAATAATTATTTTCGTATATGTTCATTTTTAAAAATCATTGTTATAATACAATTGCCTTTCATATTGTACCTTCAATACCTGCTACCACCTTCTTATCCGCAAAATGTTGCTCTTATAAATTCTTTAAAGAACAAACCCATTTATATGATTGTTTCACATTTCAACTGAGCTTTACTGTTCAGTTTTTTTTTTTTTTGAAGAAAAAAAAAACCATAATAGTTATTGGAAAGAACTAGTCCGGGAGTATAAAATGTTACTTTTAGACTAGAGACTTTTTTTTTTATTGAAAAAATATCAAAAACGCAAAGAACAGTTCAAAGCAATTCTGGTCTTTTTTACTTTAACAAAAGTTTCGAAATGCATAAAATCATTTTTTTTAGGAGAAGAAAAACACTGTAGAAATCAGTACATTTCCCTTTTATTTAGTCTTTCATTGTAACACTTATTTTAAGCTTTTATGCAAATTTTGTTTCAATTTCTCGCTATACAATGCATATTTTAATGCACTTTCACTTGAATTTAGGAAATACTCAGATTGAAAATTTTTGCGTAAATATAATAGACATTTTTATTTCAATCGCATTGGTTACACTTGAAGGGTATTTTTTAAAGTTTTTTACGTCATCAAAATCTGGACTCTAGTAATAAGTACTCAAGTTTGCAATTGTACTTTTTGCATTTGAACATACGTTTAGTTAATAACCTGTGCATACTGCTTATTCAAAGCTCAGTTTAAAAATTCACCTATCCTTATATACGTAATGAGTATTCTTTTATTGCTTATAAAATAAAAAAAAATTGTAAATATTTAATGATCTAAATAAATATGTTTATGAGAAAAAATGTTTGTGTAAATAAATGAAGTTCAAGTTCTTTTTTAAAAAAATGTCTTTTGTTTTACTTTTTGAATGAAATTCTCGTAAGAAAATCAATTGATTCAAAAGTTTCGTTTGTTCATCGTCCAAACCAAATGGCATTTAATACCAGATAATTTCACAATAGTTGAAGTATACTGCTAGGCCGAAAAAGGTCATTTTAGATTAATTAATCAGCTTTAATTTTAAAGTCAGATATAGACATATTTACTTTTTGAAAGAAAGGAGAGGGGGGGGGGTCGAAAACCAATTTACGTTAAATTTGCATTGTATTTACTATTAACGAACCAAACATTTCGTCATTGTTTGGTTGCTTTAAGGGAGTCACGACCCTCAGTTTTGGTGCCCCTCTGTAAAACTGTAAGCTTGGCCTTCATTAATTTCTTAGGCCTAAAAGCTACTATTTTCGCCGTTGAGTGATATGGTAACTCTAAAAATGTTAATTAAAAAAAAATGAAATTTCGATCTGCCAAAAAATCCTAGTTTTAAAAGCATAGCTCAATTTGTTATGTAGTTATTTAAAGAATTCGGATTCTTTAAAGGTGCACTATTTTGTGCGCTTAGATACCAGGAACTATGAACAAGGCTTGACTACTGTAATGCAGTCTCTCGGAGGGAGATAACAATGTAGTTCGGGAATTATGTAATGGACTTTTAATGTAATTGATATTTTATCCATTTATTTATTTTTCAGATGATCTTGAAATTGAGTGAAAGTTTAGTAATTTTATGGTCCAATTTCTTTCTCGAGCGATAATTTTATATCTTAAGGGAACATTAAAAATGGATGAGGCTCCAAGAACGGTGGTTGGTGAGTTTTGAAAACTTCACCATGGCGTCTGCTATGGTGTTACTTTAACTCTGCCAAATTAAAAAAAATGTGATCCAATAGAAGGAGTGAGAATTTTGTAAAAATCTAACCATCAAAGAATAGTTCTAACAAAACAACAGTATACAAAACATAACTAATGATTTCATTAGAGAGAAAATAGTGCAATTTAATAAGTATTTAAAGTTTTTATGGCTGTATTGCTGTTACCTCTTTTATTTTCAAAAAAAAAAAAAAAAATCATTAATTTATGACCTAAATCTATTTACTTAAAAACTTTGCAATGTCGTTAAAAAAAACATGTGTTTGTGTGTGTGTAGGGTGGGGGGAATCCCCCTACAACCATTTAAAAAAACTTTCTAGTTAAAAGGTCCTTTCTGATTAAACAAAAACTTTACTCCAAACTTTGTCTGTTTCCTAACTTTTCTCAGAATTTTATTAATGTTTAGGTATTAAGCGAAAAATCATTTTTTT